>BQNB010164789.1:0-14297 GCA_026074375.1 Tanacetum coccineum
GTATCCATATCAACGATACGCCGTATATAATACTTTGGTCAACAAAGAAGAACTAGTTGGTTTTACATCAATACGCCGTATCCATCAAGAAGATACGGCGTATCTGTGCTCACACTTCACAGGTAACCACGAAGGATTGAAGACCCAATACATCATATCTAGGATCCTCCATACGTCGTATCTAAGGTTTATTATACACGAAGATTCTAAAAGATATCAAACATGGTCCTTACTCTAAGAAATCCCTAATACAGCGTATCCCACATCGCCTGATACGGCGTATCGACCTGTTTCTAGACTCTATAAATAGAAGACCCTAAACTTAGTTTTAGGTATGCAAGTGAAACCTTAAACCACCAAGTCGACTAAGAGACGAATAAAGAAGCATAGAAGGTCAGAAAAGAGCCTCAAGATCATAGGAACACTCTTGTAATCTTCGTGCAACCAAATACGCATTCGGTTAAGGTTTTTTTTTTCTTTAATTGTTCATATATGAAACCGTATGTATTTTTACAATGACTATCGGTTGATACCTTTAGGTATCAGCCATGTTTATGAAGGTTTAATGTTTGGTTTGTTTATCTCCATTGCTTAATTTATCGTTGATTATTAATTATGTTTATCAATTCATACTTGTTTACGTGCTTAAGTATGCGACTTATCATTCAACTGGGTCTAGTCCTACATATTTAATGTGCTACAACTTCGGTGTTGTTTGTGCGTAGGCTAAGAGTCCGAGATAGTTCTCCATATTGCAATTTATATATCTAGAATCATAGGATCACAAATATTGACCTATCTTTACTAATGGTTTATGTGAGCTTAGTTGGACTAGCAGGTGACCCTAGGATCAACGAGTACGTTCTTATTCCATTGGTAAGGACTCGGACAGTAGACTACTAGTATATAAAGAGCCGTTAAGCAGTAAGTGGGTAAAGTCTCCATGAGCTAGGGTTTAGTAAGAGCACCATTATTAATCTCCTAAGGTAGATTATAATCAATAAATGCTTGCTTTATGCGGATGCGTCTAATTGTGACAGAATTAGCATGTCTAGGTCTTAAGAAGAAGTACCGCCTAAGTCTAGGAATGATATGCCCTTCGAGATAAGTCAATCATTGCACTAATAAACAAACCTGCATTTTATCGGATTATTCATGGTTGATATGTTTTCCTTACATTAGTTCTTGACCGTTCCTCTATCGTTTGTTTATCTTCTTGTGTGTTTATTGCTTTACTTGTCATCAAAACCTTAGGTTAGATACACAAAACCGTGCTAGTCTCTTAGGCTGAAACCCCATTTTGCATTAGTTTTAGGTTTAACTTAGATAACTAAAATACTGATAGAATTAGGGATTAACGCTGTCGCTCTTAGTGATCGACACTCTACTTACCACGAAGCTACATCTGAACAGGTACACTACCTGTTAAAGTGTTTTTTAGGTAAAGTTGGCATAAAATAAATAGTAAAACTTGATACATAATTAACACCTAGACAACGACACATCAGGAATGGATGGCTCAATTTTATTATAATCACAAGGTTGTTTGAAAGATTGCATCTGTAGCACTTTTTGTTTTGTGACAGAACCATTACTATCAATTATCTGGTTTATTTCTAACTTATTATTGTACTCCCTAATATTTTTTAATTAAGTGCAATATTAAACATTGTTCATTCTCATATCCATTAATCTGGACTGGCTACATAACCTTCTTGGAAAATAAAAGCTAACAGGATGTTACATGGTAGTAACAATAGTTTTACATATCATTTAAGTGTTAGGGATGATAATGTTGCTGAGAGTGTGACCAATCCATTGGTTGGTTTTGGTAACTTGTAGTGACTTGCGATGGCAAAGATGAATGACAAGCATCTCGATGATGTCCTATTGTATCACACCTAGAACATCTGTTTATTTTTGGATCCTCACCTTGTGACCTTATTCTATCTTTATTTTTGGGTCTACCAGGTTGTAGTTTAACCAATGCAGGTGGTAAAACTACTTGTAAGTCATGAGGAGTTTCCCATAATTTTAGATCCGGAAGAGGATACACCAATTCTTAATATGTACCTTTAAGAGTTCTTTTGGAAAACCACACCTTTGCCTATCTATTACAGTTAGTCATCCCGAGATACCTAGAAAATGTACAAACATGGCCACATAGTAAACCTAAAAGTTACCATTTTCTACACGAGCATTCACGCTTACCCAAATCAATAATGTGGACTGTTTTGTTGTCTCTAACTTGGTAAACCTTGAACCTATCAACACCGCAAATTGTCCACTTCGCACTTTTTAGCATTCTATGCCTTACCTTTGTAGCTGCAAATCGTGATAATTCATCCGTTGGCGGTTCATCCAAAAAATAAACGACAGTTTAATATTAATATGCAGTATGAATAGACTTTTTAATCCATAAAAGTTTATACAGTGCACCAAAAAAAGTACCTTCACCAGTGTACCTACGCTCAAAATTCCTCATTTGTATGAGGTCTCGGTAGTAGTCCATTAACATCGTGATTGGAACCTTTCTAACTGTCTTGGTTAAGGCATTTATTGATTCTGCGCAGTTTGATGTCATGTAGTTGTATCTGTTTGCAAGGTAATGCGCTCTTGACCATTTCTCAAACCCATCGTCTTCAAGTTTTCTGTATGCTTCAGGTCTCAGCGCTTTAATGCCAGAAATTGATCTTTCAAATTCATGCACAGTGTAATCTTTGCATGTCTTCCAATACCATGCTTTGAGTTTGTCTGAACTGAATTTGCAATTCATCATCAAATGACGACAACAACACCCATGAAAGTCTTTTGGAAAGACATTGGTAAATGCGGTGGTAATCGCATAGTGTCTATCAGATATGATTGCCATGTTAGGATCCTCACCGATGCATTCTTTTAATTTTGTAAGAAACTAGGACCATGTTTCAACCGTCTCACCTTGCGAAACAGCCGTAGCCAGTGGTATAATCTGATTGTTTGCATCCATTCCAATAACGAGCAAATTTGTTCCTTTATATGTGCCTTTTAGATGCGCTCCATCATTTTTATCAACGGCCGCATATACGATGCAAAAATCCAAATCTAATGTATATATAACACATTAGTTATAGGACTAAAACAAAATTAGTATGTAAAATTACTAAAAAAACCTTACCGCTACACCGAATGCTAAAAAACACATCTTGAAACATCCTTCATCATCTGTCTCAATGTGCGTAACCGTCCCCTCGTTTGCCAACTTTAGGTTATGGAAATAGTATGGCAACTGCGTGAACGAACTCTCCTGGCTACCGTTCAACATATTTAATGCGGCCATTTTTCCTCCCCATGCTTGTTTGTAAGAAATGTCTATTTTCCAATTATAGTTGAAATCTTTTTGTATGTCCTTTGGCTTATAAACCCTTTTATGATTCCTTAGTATTTCAGTAAGCAATTGACCAATGATATGTTTTGTAGCATTACGATGATTTGGTAGAATTTGTGTTCTAGAGCATGTGTGCATGTTGTAAACGGTATACGTTTCAAAAATTAAAGTATCTTTAATCTTATGTGTGTAAATTCGCCAATTGCACTCGGGTTGTACACAACATACACTATAACGTTTAGTACAAGATTTAATAACATGATATTCAAACCCTTCCCTTATTGGTTATATGCTAATTTCATACATACAATCCTTCTTATTATCAAATCTATAACCTTTTTTAAAACAATGTGGAAATAAATTGTTATGCCTTTCGGTGTCCCTTCAGATAATACAATCTGGTGCACGTGGTGGATGATTCGCAAAATAGTACACTCTTATATAGCAACCCTAATGCAGATCCTGACCGAATGCCCTTGACCAAGGCAAAAGGTCAAATTCCACAAAAGGATAAAATACACAAGAAAGAATCAATGATAAAAAGATTCCGGAAGAGATATTCCCGGGTCGTATGTCCCAACGAGGCTGCAATTGAAATTTATCCTGGTTTGATGAGAAATTGAATGATGGAAACACTGATATAATTAAAACTAAAGTTAATTAAATAAAACCTAATTTAATCTACGGGAAACAAGTATAGGAAATGGGGATCTTAAAAACTACGGGATACAAAATTAGTTATAAGGAAATCCTAAAATTAAATTTATACTAAAATACGGGGAACAGAATCAGGTATCGGAAACCCTAAATACTAAAAATTGAACTCATTGTTTTGTTAGTGTGTAACATTTTAAAGCCATTATGTTATAGTCTGTCATTTATTAAATGTAGACTCAGATAAACAAATAAAGTGGCCAAGTACAACTCAATAAAAAACTTATCTACACAAAAGTAATGTTCGCATAAAATATTCGAAATATAATTATAAACTTAACAACAACAACCTTTAGCATTAAATATCAAAACTACTAGTCGCATAAAAATATATCCTGGAAATATTAGAGCTACAACATAAACAATGTAAACAACAAATGCTACTAGGCACACATGATTGAAATCAATAAAGCAACCTAAAGTTCCATACATGAAATCAAATAAGCAACATAACATTTCAGAATACTTCATTCATTTGTAGTTCACTGATGCACTACTTCATTGAAATCTTGTTCTAGCTGTTGTTGTTTCCTAAGCCGTTGAGCAAACATCCTCAATTGATAATGTTCCTGCAACAATAGTTTTTCTTGTAACACAACATCTTCTGGTCTTTCAGCATGGATCCTACAGTCTTCTGGTGTGATTCCAAGAGGCCACGCTGGTGCAGGTATACCCATAACATTCTGGAAATATATGAATAAATGAACAATATAAAAAGCAATCTACAAAGTGAATAAATGAATACACCAAATGAGTGTAAAATTAAACTCGAAAATAGATTACTTACCCCTAGCATAGCTTCCCCATCAACTGGATCCCAAGAAACACCAAATCCTCTAGGTTTGATTCTACCAGGATACATACAAGCTCTTGATCCATATCCCTTATCTCTCAATCTAACTATTTCCCATTGACGGTCCTAAGCTTGTTACTTATGCTACTTCTAGATTTATTGCTTACAGCTTGAGTACAAACAGTTTGTGCACATATACCAGTGTGTAGCTCATCAACCTCATTTTCAACATGTGGTGTTGACTCAAACATAAGTCGGCGTTTAATTCTTAACAGGTTACTCATTAAGTGTTTGGTTTAGGTTATCTGTTTTGGTATTAGGAGTGATTATTGGGAGTTAGTGTTGGTATTGAGATTTTGGTACAAGTCACATAAATGTGTACAAGTCGCATAGAGATCATGGTCTAATCAACAGTACTAATTTTACTTTTGAAATGTACAAGTCGCATAAATTTAATTATATAGTTGCATAAATTTAAAAATCAAAAAAAGAAAATGTACTATATTACTATTCATATGTACTCTTTAAATAATAATATGGGTACAAGTCGCATAAAAAGTCAAATCAAATATACTCTTTAAATAATACTTAAAAAAATTTCAATATTATAAAAAAGACAAGTCGCATAAAAAGTCAAATCAAATGTACTCTTTTAATAATAATTAAAAAAATTTCAAAAAAATGACAAGTCGCATAAAAATTATTTTCAAAGTCGCATAAATAGTATACTGGTAAATTCTTAGAAAAATGTACTTGCAAAAGTGTAGGGAACTAAATTTCACACAAATGATGGAACTAGAGAGAGAAAGCTAAAGAGAGAAAGTGGAAGGGAGAAACACATAGAAAACACACTAAATGTGTATGTCAAATGATTCAACCAACATCCTCTCCATGTGTGAAGAGGGCTTTTATACAAAGGATAACCGGGCTTTCTATGGGCTTGCCATGGGCTTTCTATGCTTTGGCCCGGTTAGCTTACTAAATAATAGTTTGTGGACTACGTGCTAGAAACGTAAAATACGTGGAGTGACCGATCCTTTTTTGGATTCCTAACAATCTCCCTCTAAGGGAGGTTACTCCAATTTACAAAAACTTAAGCTCTACATTCTATGAATGTCTTTAATCTTTAGCTCGTAGTCTTGTTATCATGATCTTTATCTTGTGAATCTTGATGTAGCAATCTTTAGACTGGTAGGCTTTAGCTTGTATCTTGTTCTTGACTTGTATGTGATCTTTTGAGCTTCTTAAAATCATCAACCAAGCATAATCTCTATTAGCCATCTTGTAATCTTTGCCTTCTTGTGATCTTGTGACTTCTGGACCGACATACTCATACTGTTTTTATTTCTTGGTCTTGAAAGCTTGAATAAGACATCTTTCTTGAAATTCTTTAACTATAACACTTCTTCACTTCGAAAAAGACGTTCGGTATCAGAGTGATAGAAACTTCTTTGAAATTCTTTGACTTTAATACTTCGTCACTTCAAGAAAGACGTACGGTATCAGAGTAGCAGAAGTCTTGAAACATGTACTTGAGCTTTCATGATGTCTTTATATTTGTCGGTCGGGTATGAGCATGTGGATATGAATCTGTGAGTCATCTGGAATCAGGTACCTCTATGTCCATCTTTATATATTCCTGAAATAAAACAGTTAGCAATAAATCTAGGGGACGAATATGGCTTTGTCATTCGCCAGTATTTTGTTGGAGTAACCTTTGAATCCGTGAGGATCGACCTGTGATCAGGTAGATTCAATTTAAAAAGAATCTCCTTGACATGATTTCCAGCTGTAGTATTGAATCTTTCTAACACATATGTATTAGATTCATCGTACTCAACATGTTCTCATTATCGGAACGTCTCAAAGCAGACAACACGATAAGAGTGAACCAGTGAGTTACTATCTCATCGATTAAATGAAAAATTGAATTGAAAATTAATCAACATGTCACTTGCTAAAGTGGTTTCGTGAGAGTTTTAGCATTTCAAAATTCATTAATCGTCGATCAATAACTTGGAACAAGTTTGATTCATATAGAATCGCACGATCGTTGCTTTCTAGTTGTCACAAGTTTGATTCATTTGAATCGCACAAGTCACCTACCATGAGCTTGTTTGATGTTGGCTCAAGCAGGATTTCCATCTTCACTGTGAGTAATATTACTTGGATGTTCTGGCAAAATCACAAGGATAATGCGTATGACTCTTAATATATATCTTGTTATTCACATTGTGTGACTAAGCAAACATAATTTGACAAGTGTCCTAATGAGATTTATGGATGATCTCTTTTGGCTCTAGACTCAATAGTGCACTTTGGTTTTAGTGATCGGAGGCTAGAGCAGACTGCCACCTTTTCAATATCACCTAACTCAGAGTGAGAAAGGTTATAGAAATGCGTGTAATCTCTGTGAGAAATGAAACAAGAGTCTGTTGAGAGACCTTGAGTGGCTGGGGAGGGTTGTGCGAAGCGTCACTAGGTCCATGACTGTCTTCAATGTCAGAAAACAACTTAGTGTTTTCGACAGATTATGTATTGATCCGGTTTCTGCCTAAGTTTATGGGGGGCTTATTTCTTTTCACCCTTTATCCTTACATTTTTTTTTCATTCTTCAACACCTTCAATGATTACCGAGACTTCATAACTAACACCTTGTTGGGTTTATTCTAGTGTTAGCTCCATCTCAGTCGGCATTATTCCCGATTCTTACTTTTTCTCCTTTTGTATCATACCTAAGGACTTTTACACTATCTAGTGGATATCCCTGGGTAGATCCCTCCGGTTCTGGCTGGATCATAAGATTTGAATACCTATGCCTAACAACCTTATAACTCTATAAATTTAAGTACATGGTCGGTCTTTTGGGTATTCCATCTCAATCAAAACCAAAAATCATTGAAAATTTCAATCAAAGTGTTTGATATAAATATCAAAAGATTTACACTTTGAGAGTTTTTTTATCATCACTAAAAGCTCCCCCTTAACATGTGCATCGTAATCGTAGTACATGCTAAGTGTGGAGTGCATTGAGTCCATTTTATACAATCACATTTCAATACAAATTAGATGCAGTTTAATCACATTTTCTCCCCTTATCTAAAATGTTAATCCCTTGATATTTTGGATATCAATTGATTAAACGTTCGGGGACAAAATGTTACATAATAACTTCTAGGAACATTTTAATGCTCCCCCTCAACTTTTGAGGGTCTATAAGACAGTGCTTGAGTACAATAATTTGAAAAATGTTGAATTTACTAAGAAATTCTTGAAAATTTTGTACTCGAGCACTCCTTATTAGCATAATAAGTCTACACTACATATATATAAATGCACAAGATTTTATTATTCACGAAGATTGACCTGTATTGATGAGGACATCATATGATAAATCATATGGTCCTTTGCAGAAGCCAAAAGTCTCCCTCGTATGGTCTCCCACCAATAAATTTCTCAAGCTCCGCATAATTCTTCTGATCTTGAGCTGTTTATCAATTGCCTAGATCATAGCTCCTGCTTTATCTCTGTCACTTTGTCTCCAGATAGTGTATGGCAGATACTTCATCTGGATTCCCTTTAGATGATCATTAAGAGCAGTCCGAACATTATTGAGTATACCGTCACTAAACTTGTGGAGTTTATCAATATGCATCAATTTGTTCTTCTTGTGTTTATTCTAGTAAATGAAACCTCTGGGATTGGAGTATGATGTATAATCTTCCCTTCGTTTAGGATCTGATCTGTACGTATCCGGCTTTATGAGGTTAAGCTTCTTTTGGTAACTTCCGACACCTAATTAAAGATCTTCCACACGCCTTTGGATGACAATGCTTCTTGTAAACATTCACAAGGAGACATTAAAAGCTAGGCGTTCTTCAACAGTGGCATTGTCAACTTGCCTTGAACAAGAAGAAGCAGTATGTCTTCGATGTCCTGGATGCGAAGTCTGTTGAAATCGCCTTCTTTGAATTTACACAGCTTGTCATCATCTCTACGAACAGTGATCCAATCCAGATGCTTGTAATTATGCCATTCGATAATTTTAAGCTTTGTGACAGCAATGATTATGCGTTTGGAGTAGACATCATGAGCAGATTCCCTGGTAGCAGCAAATCCATAGAATTGTTGTTATTTTTGGCCCCAATGTGAGATTCCTCAGAGTGCATGCTTGTCGTAGCTAACCGACACTTGACTCCACATTCTGTTAGGGACCAAATCTTCAATCCATTTGATGTGCCCGTAATCTGCAACCTTGGTCTTCGTCACTAAAGTTGTATATTTTCGACTTGAGACACCACCACTTAGATACGCAAGGTCGTTGTTGATGAAATGATCAAAAGGAATGACTTGACGACCTCGAGAATTAGGTATCAATGGTAATGGCTTACGCAGATCATGCAGATATTGCTAACCTTCAGGGTTGTTCCAGTCTAATTGATCAATGGTTGCCTTGTAGACTTCTTCAAAGAAATATTCTAGCTCCACTAGACTCTTGCATGATCCTTTCATAGTTTGAATGTTGGACCAGCTAATAATTCTGGAGTCAGAGTATCAACTTTAAGCCAGTTTATTACGAATGCTGAGAAGTCTAGAGGAGTGTCCATCAGCTCATTAAACGACTCACGCGGATCTTCCATCTGGGCCAAAAAGCTTATCCAAGGTTGAACAGGTCCATGAGCATCAGGCAAATTCTTATTCCAATCACGATCGGGAGTAGGAGGTTTTGCTGGTTTTTGAAACCAATCAGGAAGCTGAGAGGTCTCTTCATCAGGTTGATCTTTAGTAACTCCTATTTCAAACTCTTGATGTGCGAGTTCTTCCAAATCTTTGGCAGTGTGCATTGGTTCTTCTGCTTGAGTAGACTCGTCAGCAGACTTGTAATGAGATTTGGACCCTTCAGTTGACTTGCCAGTTGTCTTGGAGGTCTTTTCCTTTGGTGCACTGGTTGACTCTGGTTCTTTTCCAGCTCTTCTTCTCTTGGACCCCCAGTTTGATCCAGCGGAGGGTTCTTCGTCTTTATCCTCATCATCTCGACGTCTTTTAAATGAGACAGTATCTCCATACGTGTCAAGTATGAGTTTGTCACTTTCATAGGCGTCAACCAATGCTTTGTAGAGATTCTTCTGTTCATCAGATCTGTGGATTGACTTATTACTTTCCATCTTATCTATGAGAATCTTCTTCAGCTCAAGTTCAGAAAGGTTGGCAGCTACAACATGGGATGTCTTAGATTCATTAGATGAACGAGTCAGAACCTCTGCTTCGAGTTGTTCATTTACAGTCTTCTCAATTTTTGGCAAAATCTTGGAGACTTGTGCTTTAACTTGTTCTTTGACTTTATCCTTGATTATTTTCTTAATGTTGTCATCAAGTTTATTGATGAAGTCTGCATTTTTAGCTTGAGCTTCATCTCTGAGTCTGTCGGACTATAACTGAACAGTTGTTTTGACGGCTTCATGCATCTTGTTGGAAAGGTACGCATCAACAATGCCTGGAATTGAAGAAACTGCTACAGCAAATTAGTTCGTTTGCTTGAATTCCGAGAAGTCGGTTTCCAAAGTTTTTAGTCTATGGTCAAACCCGAATAAGGAACCAAAGTTAGGAAGATCTTGTAGGGAGGAGCTTAGAACAGTTGCAGGTGTGGGAATTGGTGTTTGTTGTGGATGTGGAATGAGAGAAATGGGTGGTGGAGGAAGTGTTGTTGCAGACAAAAGAGGTGTCTCAGCAATATTAGTAACCGGAACATCTACCAAAGAAGTTGACTTAGTGTTAAGATTAAATATAAAGTCAATACATGTATCTGGACTGGGGTTGAGCATGTTAGAAACGAAGCTAGATGACATAGAAGAACTCTGTTGTTTTCCTTCAGGATTGACCGGAGTTATAATCACATGAGTGTATTTTCTTCATCCACTTCTTCATCCATCTCTTCTTCAATATCTCTTCCCTCCAGATTGACATTCACGTCCCTATACAGTTCATCCACTTCCTCCTCTTCATTTGTATTTTCTTCATCCATCTCTTCTTCCTCAACATCCACACCTTGAATTTCTTCATCACTGTCTTCATCATCAGTGGATTCATAATGAGAAGGTGTGTGAACCCTCAGATCTGAACCCTCTTCTTGTATATCTTCTTCATCATGAGTGGAAAACTTAGGATGAACAAAGTCATCACCATCATTGTCTGAATCAGTTTGCTCATTATCATCATCTTGTCTATCATATTCCTGACCATCATCATCTCGATTATCAGCATTGTCATCATCATCATCATTGTTGCATACTTCATCATCAACCTCCTCTTCACTTGACTTCCAAGAGATTTTCTCAACATCAGATCCATATGTCGGTACATCGGGAACCCCTGGTTTACCACCAGTTCCTTCATCTGCACCTGAGCCGCTGGCGTGAGAGCTGTGAGTTTGTATCAGGCTTCTTTTTGTGGCTAGCTTCATTTGTTCAGCTTCTTTTAAAGCAACCTCAGATAGAACTGTTAGACCTTTAGCTTTAGGCGTCTTTGCAGGTTGCTTCTTCTTGGCAGGTTTAGCCGCCTTTGCTGAAGTCTTGAGTCTTTTGCCTTTAGCAGTTGGAGGAGTCTTTGTCTTGTCAGATCCAACTTGCTTCTTCTTGACACTTGCTTTTGTTTTTGGAGGTTCAGCTCCTGAAGCAATGGCATAGTACTCCTTGTAGGATTCAGAATCTTTGATGGCTTCATTTGTCAATTCATTAGGCAAAATAGCACCATACAGCTGTGTGTCCTCATGCCTAGAGACAACCTTTATCGTGGTGAACATGTAGTCATCCCTGGCAAAGTGCCAATTTACCTTGTTCCTTCTTGGAATTGATGGATCCTTAGTCATGAAGAAGTTGACGATGACCTTGGTGAAGCGAGGGTAGTACATCTCATTACTCCTCTTGACATTCTTGTTCTCTACTTGATAAATAAAGTCCTCCCACAGAAGGTAGGCATAGTCTACATTCTTCTTATGGTACATGCCCCAAAGGATTTGAGCTTGAGATAGTCGAAGACTGTCATATCCGGTACTTTTACCACTCAGACATTTGTTGATGACTGCAGCAAATGATCTCCAGGGTTGATGCAGCTTGTTGACATTGACATCGGTGATCACCTTTATCTCTCCACTATGACCAAGATCTCTAAGAAACGTGAGAATTTCCTCTTCAAAGGGTAGTTCCTCGAATTGCTGATCAGGGAGTTTAGGGCATATTTGAAGCATTTCTCTGAAGTACTCAAGATTCACAATATGTTTCTTATTGTTCATCTTGAAACGAATCGAGTGGTGATGAACTGTAGCAGTGGCCCAAAACTCTTGCATGTATATTTCTGGAACATCCGCTGTGATCTGGAATGCCTTGTAAAAGGGAGTGAGTTTCAAAACATCATACACCACTTGAAGAGTTGCTTCTTTGGAGTTGAGGTCTGAGCTTAGTCAAAGATTACTTTTGCCAATCTTGAGTCGGTTGGCAGGAGCGACTAAAGTGTCATCCAATGCAATTTATTGATCTCTTGTGATGTCCATGGTTCTGCTTAAGAAAGAATCAATACAATTTTTATATATAACCAAGTTTATATATAACTATATAGACCTTTTATGTGAACGCTTTATGTTTTATCATGATGTGAAATTTTTTCTTAAGTATTAGGACCTCTAAGACTTTTAGCACTTGTAAAGATCTATTTTTCTAAATGGCAACTTAGATAAACTGATATGCTTAAGGGATTAAGACAAGCTTATGACAATTTAGGAATCGTGATCTTTCTAACTAGTAGACAATTTAGATAACCTAAGTCGTGTTTTAGTTATCCTTGATTTTACCTTGCTTTTAAGCCTATTTTAACTCAATTAGATAGCATAATTAACTAATTTTAATTAGCCTGCTAAGTTAAGTTTTAATTTGCCTTCAAATTAAAATTTTGATCTTAAGTGTTTTTGGTCTAAATCTATTAGATCGGTTCCTTAAAGATTTCACTGGATCAGTTCCTTAATGAGAACAACTAGATCGGATCCCTAAACAAATCTACTAGATCGGGTCCTTGATGAGAAAACTAGATCAAGTCCTTAAGAACAATGTCTAGATCGGGTCTCAAGTTGTCAGACTAGATCGGTTTCTTAAAGAAACGACTAGATTGGGTCCTTAACAAAAAATGACTAGATCGATTTTAACACATTTGGCCCTTCAAGTTTCATAACCCTTTTACTTTTTAATTATAAGTTTTATAAGGCACATAAAGTTTAACATATGGCACATTTAGTCCATAATGTTTTTAACTATAAATACCTAGAAACTTATATTTGCACATTCACTCCCTAAAGGCATAAACACATAACATATAAGGCACATGAAAGATAAGCTCAATTATCTTTCCTTAACAAAATGATATTCCGTTATTGTTTAAAACCTTTTTCCTTTTAAGCACATTATTATTATGAAGAAGATATTTGACATTTTCTCCCCCTCAAACAATGGCCCGTTTTCTATTTAAAGAGCTGTTGTCGTTGTTTGAGAAGTCGAATGTCTTTGAAAAAGCATTTTCTGATGAAGCAATGTTATATCTTTGAAAAAACAAACACCAAAATAAGATTTCTCTTATTTTCACACATAAGCGCACTGACACGTACACTTATGGAAATATAGGAAGCACGGGTTGTAACAAAATCCCTCAATCAATTTTAGTTTTTACAGAGTTTTGATTTTGAGGAACCCTAAATCAATTTTTAGGGTTTTGAACTTCAAATTAGTGTTAAATCTTAATTCCTTTGAGATGTGAGTTGTTTAAGATGTGATGAATGCTTTTCTTTTATACCTTAATGCACGAAATCAACAAGAAATGGAAGATTGGAGATGACGATTCAAAAAACAAGGGTTTTAGAGGGAAAAGGGAATTGTTAAGTGTGTGTGTATGTGTACAGGGAACGGGGTGGGTGGGGGTGATATTAAACTAGTTTGGTTTTTGTCACTTTCACCCCCCAAGTTACATAACTCTTTTAATTTTTACTAATAAGTTTTATTAGGCAATTAGAGTTTAACAATTGGCACAAATAGTCCCTAATGTTTTAACTAGCATTTTTGAACACTTAAATTCACACAATTCCTCCCTAAAGGCATAAACACATAACATGTAAGGCACACATAAGCTAAACTTAATTAACTTTCCTTAAAAATGTTATTCCGTTATTGTTTAAAACCTTTTTCCTTTTAAGCACATTATTATTATGAAGAAGATATTTGACATTTTCTCCCCCTCAAACAATGACCCGTTTTCTATTTAAAGAGCTGTAGTCATTGTTTGAGAAGTCGAATGTCTTTGAAAAAGCATTTTCTGATGAAGCAATGTTATATTTTTGAAAAACAAACACCAAAATAATATTTCTCTTATTTTCACACATAAGCGCAC
>BQNB010164791.1:0-14297 GCA_026074375.1 Tanacetum coccineum
CAACTGAGCCATAGTACGTTGATCATCCATTGGAGCTAGGGGAGGAGGTGGATTTTCAAGTGGTTCTTCAAGATTAAATTGTTCAACAGCAGGTGGTGGGGCCTAGTGTTGTTGATTATGAAGATTACGAGTTTGGGAACGAGTGTGCATACACTAAGAAAGAAAATTTACACTAATTTTTTGTTCTTTTTGGCTTATCAAAAGTAAATTCACAATTTATTTTAATAACGGACAACGATAAAGACAACTTAAACCTAATAATTGACAAGCTTCTCGGTAACTCTTCGAAAAGAAAAACGCACAAAGGAGCAGAAGAATAGGAAAGCGCGAAGCTATTAAAAACCTTTTTCCTTTTGAGTCGTAGTTCCTCGGAACAACCCGGCTTATACCCCTCTTAGAGTTTGTTTATCTTTTAAAAGGTGAACTGTACCTCGCAAGTGACACAGGAGGCAAGTTTTTAAATCTTTTGTTCGAGTTGAGAACCAAAAAGTTCACCAGAAGTTATTATGATAATACCTCAATTGAGAATATTATATTTTGGTATTTTTACCAATTTGTGAATTTTATTGATAATTAAAGACAATGTTTTTATCTTTTTGGTTTTCTTTTTTTTTAGTTTTTTTTAAATGATAATTATACTAAAAAGAAAATGAAAATATTTTTGTACTTTTTGGTTTTTTTTATATGATAATATTCACAGATTCAAACACAACTTGACAAACGTAACGATAATCGGTTTCACAATCTCCCCGGCAGCGGCGCCAAAAATTTGGTTGATGCTAAACTACACCTTAAAATATATATAATATATATAATAAAATATATAACAAGTATAATCTAAAAACACAATCAATGAAACCGAGGAGTAGTATAGAATATCCCCGGGTCGTTTATCCCCAACGAGGCTGTGCTGGAGAATCGATACAGTCGGAAAATTGGAGTTTGAATGAGATTAATGATTTGAGAGAGTAGAAAGCTAAATTAATCAATAACAAACAAAAACGATTGAGAAAAACCTAAAAATTATGAAATTAAGCTGAAAAACGAGAGCAGGAAACCTAAAATCTTAAAAATTAAGCCTACAAATTTTTTTTTACTTCTAAACTACTCTAGGGGACTAATAATGAAGAATGAAAAAGACTAGACTAAAAAGGGAGGTCGTTTGACCCAAAAACGAGTCAAGTCAAGATTCGTACCCGAGACCCGTTCTTTAAAAATCAAAAATTTGAAAAATTAACCCTACGAAAGTCTTTCTATTTTTCCTACGTAAATTATGACTAAAGAAAATTTTCTAAAAAAGAAAAATATTTTTTTGATAATTTTTGTATTTTTTATGAATTTTTAAAACTTTTAACGAAATTAAATAATAAAAAATACTAAACTATTTTTAAAAATTCTGAAAAAATTACTAAAAATACTTGACCCTAAATCCTACCTAAGAAAAATAAGAAGCCCAAAATTCGGCTTATGAATAAGCACAGAATAAGCTCAAAAGAGCTTATAGCTAAAAGGGCTAAAACACCCTTAAATAGCTAAGTGCCCAAGGGTCTAACAGAAAAGACCCAAGGGCACAGCGGTAAGGGTGTGTGTTATAAAAGAGGTGTATTGAGGGAGATACCCGGGTTCGAGTCTTGCTCACCCGGGTTTCCCCTTATCTCCTCTTTTTTTTCAAAACTTTTTACACAACTTTGTTAAGCACATGAAGCTTAACATTTCTCATAACTAGGACTTTTTGAGAACGCTTATAAATAAGCTAGAAAAAGGGCTTTTTGTTTGGACAAAAGCTTACATTGAGCTAAGGCTTAAATGGCTTTTTCTTGGTCACTTTTATGAACAATTAAGCAAAGATAGTGGGAAAATGAGTAAACACCACTTAACACACAAACATTATAAACTACTAGGAACAAAATATAAGCAATTGGAATAAGCTCAATAAGCCAGAAGTTGGCTTAAACACTCAGCAGTACTAACTTTGGAGTTAGTACTGCTAGGGTGAATTTAAGTCTGCTAGGCTTGTTAAGGGGCAAGATAAGCTAAGAAACAAGGGAAAACTTAATCCTAATAAGCAACTACAACTAAAGTAAGCTAAATTCAACCATTAATAAGCACCTAATAAGCTAGAAAAGAAATTAAGCTGTTTTCCTACACTATGCTAAAAAATTCAAAAGCCTAATTTGAGCTTAAATTTAAGCTACCTAGAGTGCTTCCTAAGGTCTACAAAGCTAGGGCTTAATAAAGGAGCTTATTGGCTTTTTAGAAAAGCCAAAAGCTTGAGCTGAGGTCCCCTAATAAGCTAGAACAGTGGGCTTGAAGTTAAGCCCCTAGCACCAGGGGAAATGAACAAAAAATGGGGGCTTAACTTGACAGCTTGAAATAAGCTGTCAAATAAGCTTAAAATGAAAAACAGCTGGTAAACAGATTAAAAGGGGCATGTGAAGAGCTTAATTTCAAAATTCCATTTGCTAAAAACAAGTTAAACCTGCTGGTTTTTGTTTGTGAAAAATGGCTTTTTCTTATACTAAAAGATGACACAAAAAATCTTTTTGGCAGATTTGACTTAGGTAAACAAATGACTCAAACACTTTAACTAGTCATCTTAACACACACAAATGACACTAATTTAAAGCCTTAACTCAGGTTTACAAGAACTTAAGCAAATAAGCACTTTGGCCCTTTCTTAAAACTAGCAGACCTAGGTAAACAATGGAAAACTTGAAAAACAGCTTTTTGAACTTAAAAACTTTGGAAAACAGACTCACAAGGGTTTAATCAAGTTAATCAAAGTTAGCCACATGACCACAACCCATTACCTTACCATTTTGACCCATTTTGGGCTTGTACCAAACACCCCTTTAGATTTCTAAACTAGGATTTTAAGACTATTAGGGACAGATTTAAGCTAAGAATTTTAAGGACGAAAATATTCATAGACAATACAAAGTAATGAAAAAGCAAAATACAAACAAATAATGCACTTAACTAAGCAAATAAGCAAATAAGCAGTCACAAGCAATTTAAGGCAGTTTTAAGCAAATGGTAAGTAAATGAAACTAGAGCAACTAAGAGGCATTTATAAGCATAACTAAACAAAAACTAAGCACAAAAAGACATAAATAAGCTGAAAATAAGCCACAATAAGCAATGCTACAGTAAAAATAAGCTAAAATTTAAAAAGAAGTATACCTTGTCTCCTTGCTCAAAACAGGAGTGTATGAATACTTAAATAAGCTCTAAGACCTACCCAAGCTCATAAATAAGCTATACTAAGCACCCCAATGAGCCATCCATTCCTGCCCATTCATTCTTTAGCTTAATCAAACAGTAGCTTTTTTTTTTCTTTTAAGTTTTTCTCAAATTTTTGTATCACAGTTTAAAACAGAACTATCAATGTTGCTTGAAGACTTAAAGACTAGATATCTTAAAGATCTTGAACAAAAAGTAAAACATAAAACTGAATTTCCATTAATCTTAAAAGAGACAAGTACATAAAGTTTGACTACTTAAAAACTTAAAAACTGAACTCAAAAAAAATTACACACCTCCCAACTAACTCTGGCCACAATGGCTTACAAAAGCTTTATATAGAAAAACTACTAGCTAGGGTTTCTCTTCTTTGCCTTTGTCTTCTTGTGAATGTGCTAGTTTGCTGAGACATTTACCCGCTCTTTGTGCTTGTTGTGAGTGTGTAGAAACACAAACAAATCCTGGCCCTTGGTTTGAGTACTTCCCCACTCAAAAGGAATCCACAAGCCTTTGAAATCGAACTTGAGGTTTTTTTGGATTTCCAGCTTGGTCACCTCCTGTGGGGGTGTGTGGGTTTAAGGTTTAGTACATGTTTGGAGTGTTGTGGGAGGTCAACGAGGTGGAAAGTACAGGAAGTTGGGGGGTAATGAATTTGGGCGGAAAATCTTTTAGAAATAGTGTACAGTTATCAAAACGTTGAGGGTTATGGGGTTTTGTCACAATTGGTGGCCCCTTCAATGATTATAATATATCTTGTCAAAATTTGACCTTATGGGTGTATAGAACTTTGGAATATGACAACAACACCACCCCTCAAGTTGGTTATTTAGGGGGTTGCAAAAGAGTCCTTTTTGAGTTATAAAGTTCTTTCATGCCAATGGCAAAACACCCCTTGTGTTTATACTTTAGTAGAATTGGCAGTTTAAGTCCCTCAAAAGAAATCTTCTTTATATCAAACATTAAAAAGTTAGGGACTTGGCAATTTTGGCCCACTAAATTTATTTTCTACACTAGGCAGCGGTTTTAGCTTTGGATTTGTACGGGTTGACTTGTGGGTTTGACTTTTTCATGCAGGTGCTTTGTCTTGGACTTTGTCTTTACCATGCTATTCTATTCGGTGTCCCGATTTTGTCACAGTTAATTCACCTTGTTTAAAGTTGTGAATTTTATTAAGCAGATTAAGAGTCACAGAACCATCAAGCTTATCATATGTTTCTTTTAATTCAGACCACACTTCAGAAGCATTTTCAGAGAAAATTTGACCTAGATATAGATCATCAGAAACAGAGTTCAACAACCAGGATAACACAATAGAATTACATCTATCCCATTGACTAGAATACACAGCACTAGAAGCATAGGTTTCTTTTAAGCAAGTACCATCAATAAAACCAATTTTATTTCTAGTATTAATGGCAAGTCTCATGGCAGCAGCCCATACTCTATAATTCTCAGTGCCAGACAATTTGATAGATATAACATTGGTAACATTAAAGTCACTGTTTTGAAGATGCAAGACATTACTACAATCCAGAGTACTCACAGAATCCACTGAAGGGCCAACACCCACCATACTCCAAGCAAGACAAGAAAACAGGTAGAGCAAAAAACAGATACAACAATTAAGCCACCAAGAAAATAATCAAACAACAGCAGATAGGCAACTAGGCAAACCAACTAAATAAGCATACACATATAAAGAACAAGAATAGGAGATAAACAATTAAAGAGAAGGGGAGAGAGGTTCTTTAACCCAAATAAAGCTACTCAACTGAGAGAACTGGAGTTGGCCAGAGCAGGTATTCACACCAATCATGTTGGAGGATCAAGATGTTAACCGAACTCGTTTGCACTCTCTTCAGACAAGACTTTATAAGAATTAAAGAACAACTTACAGAGCAATAATGCAGCGGAAGACCAAATCGAACCTCTATACACTTGATTCACTTAGTCAAGTATATAGAGGAACACCAGAACGAAAACCCCCAAAAAATAAAATTAGGGTTTTGAAACCCTAATTTAATATTATCTCAATCGAGCCCAAATCCACACGATTAAAGCCAGAGAACAATGATTCACCACCAGAGAATCACCAACAACCAAGATCCAATCGAACCCCCAAATCGATCAAACCCTAAATCACCAACTCACCAGATCAAGAACCTTGCTCTGATACCATGTAAAAACATGTATTTATAAGAGTGAATCCAGCCAACCTCCCCTTGATTCACGTTACAAGCACCAATTCGTTACAAGATAAGATACAAGAAATACTTGTTGATCACAAACACTTGATCAACAAGATAATACTATTACAAATAAGATAACTGAATATAAGAGATGATCGATCTTGAGATAGTGTGGGAGAGAGTGTGTGTTATAAACACACAGAAGAATGATCGATCCTTAACCCTAGCTGCAACTCTATCCTTTTATAGGCTCGAGGAAGGATACCAACTTGGCAGCTTTGGCCCCTGCAAATACACAAGACTAACAAACAAGGACAGAAACATAATGTTAGAGAAAAAGAGAATTGGGAATTGACACAGTCAGTCCCTGAACTGTCAAGATAAAACTTGACTTTCCAACAGTAAGTTTGAAATAGTTGTACTCATAAGCCCAAAGCCGCTATCTTTTCTACAAGTGTTAGTACTTCTTGTTGACCCTATTTGAGCTGCGTTCTGCAAAAGTGCGGTGGCTCACATGTTCGCCACCGATGGCGGCTGTGGTTAGGGTAGAGTTGAACACATGAGGTTGTTTTGAGAGGTGGAACCACCAAAATTACTAAACATTGACTTCATTTGCATTTCTTTTTGGTTCTATCTTCCTCTTTTAAAAATAACCCTTGTGGTAATCTACTTAACCAATTCACCATTTCGGGTGTTGGTTCCACCATTATTGTTGTAATTCGAACTCGATGGCCTTAAAAACGTCGGATTGTTAGGGTTTTTGAGTTGAGGATTATTTACATTGTGGTCTAACTAAATTGGAAGTCTTAGTTTTGCACCATTTGCATCAACATTACTCTCTAAACCATCACAAACACACCTTGAAATTGTCCATCACCACCACCAGTGCCACTAGCACCATTCACCATCATCAAATCATTAGAAAATCCGATATTTGCCATGTTTGGAACCATAGGAAGTGATGTCATTCTTGAATTTTCTTTCATCAAAGCATCACAAAATGCTTTATGTGTTATAAATTCAACCAGAATGCATTTCGCCAACATTTTAATTTTTAAACTTTTCTTCATTAAAAAAGACTACAGAACTTGCTTAACAACCAAAAGATAAAACAAGGAAAAATTGTTAAAAATACTAGAAATTAATTAACACAAATAAATGTGGGCCAGAAAATATGTTAGCCCAAAACACCTTGCCACCTTTTTGGACTTATTGGGCCGAAACTTGCTGTGAAATTCCATACAACTGCATTGTCACTTGTTTAGTTCGATTAACATATACTTTCGTAGAGTTTAACTACGCTTAATCGCAACGCGAGGTTAAGTTATACATATTTTTTCTAAAGAGTTTTGAACTCGCAATCTTTTGTTAGCGAGAGCACATTCACATATCGTAGGATAAAAAAGCTTTTATATGAAGACATATTATTTGTTTTGAGACGAGAAAAGATAAGCACCAAAACCATTGATCGAAATCGTCAAACCATCTAACTACGTTGCTCAAAAAGAAGATGAATAAGCTAACTACTTAAACCGAGTTTACTTTTTGGAAAAGTGTAAACCGAGCTTACTAGTATCGTTAACGACTAAAAATAAATCTAAAAAATGACGAAAGGAAAAGGTGCAAACGTAAACAATTGGAGGGTTGAAATGAATTCGTACATACAACTATACAAGGAATAAACGAATACAAACCCACTGATCATATTTCATAGCCAAGTTCTTGAAGAATATTCACAAGCATTGTTTAATCACCCAAAAAATATTCAATACATGTTCTTTGAGACGAAGTGTAATAAACAAGTCTCGTGTCTGCGGTCATCACTAGTATCACTACAATTAAGCTAGGGTTAATAGTTAAAACTATG
Source organism: Tanacetum coccineum (assembly GCA_026074375.1). Classification (NCBI taxonomy): domain Eukaryota; kingdom Viridiplantae; phylum Streptophyta; class Magnoliopsida; order Asterales; family Asteraceae; genus Tanacetum; species Tanacetum coccineum. The sequence continues at coordinate 7,300 of BQNB010164791.1, forward strand.
AAAAGATAAAAGAAAAAACAACAATTACTTGTAAGAAACTTTTTGCTTCAGGTAACTAGAACATGAGAAGAAGAACCCTAATTTGTTTCATGTAATTTCAATTTGGGGAAAGTAGATAATTACGTTTATTGATTAGAAAATCTTGAAATGAAACGTCAATACTTGTTACTGAGATCAACGGACTCGTATTGTTCTTTTTTGGGCCTAAAAAAAATAATGGGCTAATAAGTATGTAAGTCAGTAAGTTAGTAACTTGGTAATTTGGTAAACTCGTATCGACACGCGATCTTACTATCTTACGTGCAAGTTTATGATCCTACCTCTGATGCGATCCTACACCGACCCTACACAATTTTATCAGGTGGGCACGAAGATCGTACGATCTTACGTGTAAACTCGCGAGTTTGACAGCCTTAGCCTCAACCGGAAAAATAAAATAAAATAAAAACAAAATAACATACGTATAAATATATTATTTGTATTTTTTATTCATTTTTAAATAATTCCGACAAATACTTTCAGACGATAAATATTTTGGCTTTATGGCATTAACCCAAATTAAAGCCGTTTGGTATTCAGTAAAGTTAAAGGGTGTTTAACCCTTATCCTTTTATCTATTGATATTTTTACCGCTTCTACTTTCATTAAACTAGGATTTCAATCCGCGTTCTGTCGCGGAACGCGAGGTTTTACATTAATTTACGTTTTCCGATTCGACATGGCGTTTGTATAAGACAGTATTGTAACTTTGAGTGTCCAGAATTCAGAATTCATTAAACTAACGCTCCCCCAGTTATAGCATTAATCTAATACATTTATCGGCTCATAACTAACAGGTATGTAAATCTCTTTAAACAAACAATAAACCTATGCAGCGGAAGTGCAACTACATACCAAAAACCATGCTAGTATGAGCAAAAATGATAAGTGACTTCTTTTATATCTTTCAACATTAGCTTGGATTACCAGCTTCTCACTTCCTCCTTTTTGTCTATGGACGCGTCCTTCTCATTAACAATCACAATCACCGAATCATCACTTCCATTGTCGGGTTTTCAATACCCTTGGTTTTCATAGTCTGATTCTTTTAGCCCACCAAGATCAATTGAAGTCTGAAGTTGCACTATACCTTTAAAAAAATTGCACCTTTTTAGTTTATATTTACAATAAGAACTTTAAAATTAAGAAGTTTGTATCAAAAACTCATAATATTCTAAAGGGTAAATCGCATAAAAATGTACCCATCTTAGGCTCAATGTCAATTATAGGTACTCATTTTTTATTTCTCAATTTAAGGTATCGATCTTTGTTTTTGTTGCAACGTTAGGCAATTAACAGGTTTTTCGGTTATATTTCTAACGATCGTTATTTTATTATTGCATCGTTAGTCCTTTATATACTATATTTATTTTCTAGATCTGACCCATCCAAAACGACCCTTTATATCACATTTCACGACTCGGGTTCTAAAGAGATTTTATGCGAAACGACGTTTCGGACAACTTTTTAGTTTTAACCGAGATCTGAATCTCAACAGAAAATGACCAAAATGCTCTTACGGGATTCTGCTGGAACTTATTATATTTTTAATAAAACGCAGAAATTTGACTTTCGGTTTTGACCCGCTATCATGCGATTTTAAGACTAACAAACCTCGTGGCAAAGTAAAATGTTATTCCGAACAACTTTCATGTTTCGCCGGAAGGCTATAACGGATTCGACAGTGCTTAAATCGGACGTTTTCAAATCTGTAAGCTTATTACTTTTTTATATTTTTAATATTTTTATACTATTTTTATACACGTTTTTTTTACATGATTTTATCCACGGTTTTATTACAACATTTTTTATAGTAACGTTTTTACACACATTTTATATACACAATATTTTTATACACGTGTTTTAACACATTTTTACTTTGCCAGCCGATGTTTGTTAGTTTTAAAATCGCGATGATAGCGGGTCAAACCGAGGAAAGTCAATTTCTGCGTTTTATTAAAAATATAATAAGTTCCAGCAGAATCCCGTAAGGGCATTTTGGTTATTTTCTGTTGAGATTCAGGTCTCGGTTAAAACTAAAAAGTTGTCCGAAATGTCGTTTCGCATAAAATCTATTTAGAACCGGAGTCGTGAAAATGTGATATAAATGGTCGTTTTGGACGGGTCAGATCTAGAAAATAAATATAGTATATAAAGGACTAACGATGCAATAATAAAATAACGATCGTTAGAAATGTAACCGAAAAACCTGTTAATTGCCTAACGTTGCAACAAAAACAAAGATCGATACCTTAAATTAAGAAAAAAAAGATGAGTACCTATAACTGACATTGAGTCTAAGATGGGTACCTTTTTATGCCATTTGCCCTATTCTAAATTTAGTCATTCATTGCCTCAAACTGCATAGAAACTGTAGCTTCAATTTCCCAAATATATCTAGCAAAGGTTGAATGCTTATATTGAAGAATTGGTATTTGTATTAGTCATTGTAAGTTTAGGAAAGAGATTATATATATTAAATAAATTTTATAATAATATATAGGAGTAAATTGCATAAATCGTTCTTAAAGTTTGGCCAAATTGTATGTTTCGTCCCAAACGTTACGAAAGTGCAAGGATTGTCCCTCTGGGAAACCTTTGGTGTAAGTATCGTCCCTGTGGGGAAACCTTTGGGCAAACCTTTGGTGCAATACTTGCACCAAATGTTTCACACAGGGATGATCCTTGCACTTTCGTAACGTTTGGGACGAAACATGCAATTTGACCAAACTTTAAGGACGATTTATGCAATTTACTCTATTATATAGTGAAAATTTATTATTTAAACTTAAAACTATGTGAAAGAGACATAGTGAAATGTCAAAACTCATTGTGAGAGAGAAATCCTACCATCTTGTTTTCCTTTTCATTTTGTGGGCCGTGCACAAGCTTTTAAGTCAAAATTCATGTACCAAACAATTGTAATTGAGACTCAGCCTAAAGATGGGGTCAAGAATATAGCAAACAGACGCACCCTTAATGTATACAATATTGCTTTAAAATTTTCTGTGTGTTTATATATTATTATTTTGTTATGATTTTTGAGCTCAAGTCAACAAAAGTTAGACATGTATAGAATTATTTTACTACTATGTATTTGGAGGTGGGTGTTTTATTTTTTTTAGGTAAAGGATTTCTCTGATAAATAATATTACTCCAAAAAATAATTAAGTACAATAGATGAGGGTGAATCCTACATCTCCGCCTATTACATAGGCAAACTACTTATTTAAAGGAAGGTATACAAAGTGACTAGACTACGAATAAAAAATAAAACTATTTCTTCTTGCGACCTCGCACTTGAATATCCAAATTATCACATATAGCTTGAATCTTGTCATGAATTTCTCGGCCTTCATACATATCATCATCGTATGGGTCATAGTCTTAATCAGCATTCTTATAAGTGTCTCTCAATTGTTCCAGCAAACTATTAGTACCAAAACCAACCATCTCTGAAGCCATGGAACGAGCCATATCGTTATCAGCTGATGCAACTTCATCCTCGCTATCATGATCAACCAGTTAATCAACCTTTTTCACAGGTTCACCCTCATCATCCACAAGAGTAACTTTCCCATCAATAATTAGTTTTTCAAGCTTCCCAATTCTATCACCAATAGGAGTAGTCTAGTACTACTAGTTTCCACATTCCAGAACGAGGATTCACTAGAATTGGGCTCTTTACTAACCAAATTTGAAGTCCCCCCATTGGTACCCAAATCCACATCATTTTCAACCGAGTTAAGCACATCAAATGGATTTGAATTACTAACCTTTTTGGTAGTCTCCACATCATTCTTCTTATTTCCACTTGGCGGTAGGCTTTGTAAAAACAGGTCTGAAAGCTTGTTTAACTAGTTTAAATCTCACCTTTGAACCAATCAGAACACCTCTAAAAGCCTGGCTAGGCTTCTTCAAGTTCTTCGCCACACCCAGGCCTGTATTCTTAGGACATTCTTCCTTAATATGACCAAACACCTTACAACACGCACACCTGGGAGGTTTTCACTCATATTCAACACGAATAGTACACGTATAAAACATCTCCCCAACAAGTTTAGACATAGCCACCACAATGGTATCTTTTAACTTCATTGATGAGGTATAGCCTCCCTCGGAACCTCCGAAGAACAATTGTAGCTTGAATACCTCTACCAAACTAGCACGGGCCAAACTGGATAAGTACTCCGGAGATGCTGGCATGTCGAAGGACATGTTAGGTCCGGAGCAACCGGGAGAACTCCGGAGAAGCTGATATGTCAAAGGACATGTCAGGTCCGGAGCAACCGGGAGAACTCCGGAGAAGCTGATATGTCAAAGGACATGTCAGGTCCGGAGTCATTAGCTTCGTCCTAGCACAACGGTATCAAAGGATAAACTGACAAAGGTACGGTCCTTGCCGAGGACCACTGTCCTAGGAGTGACACGTAGCCGTCAATAGTACCAAGGGAAAGCCCCACAATTATATCTTGTAGTGAACTCCAAATAGTATAAAGAGGGGAGCTTATTTCCCCAAGCCGGGACACCACATCTACTCCGGACCATACTTTACACTTTCTCTGCAATTATCTCATATCCAAATACTTACTCTTACGCCGGAGTTGGTCTCGGATTAACACCCCGGGGCGAGCTAACGGTGTTCTTTCTTATTTTCAGCTAGGATACAAAGGAGTAAGCTCCGGAGAAGCCAAGCTGATCCAGATATTCATCAACATTAAGGTCTCTTTTATCAAGATCTAGAAGCCCACGTAAAGTTACCTCAACATTTGGCGCCATTTGTGGGACCCTTGTCCCAATCTCCCTGAGTTGAAAGAAAGCGAAAAACATGGCTGACTTGCAGTCACCGGAGGAGGAGGTTAGGGGAACAAACTCAAAGGATAGGGAAACAGGACCATGAAAGGGTCCACTGTACCGTTTCCGCTCGATCTCCACTACCCTCCTTCATCTTTCATTAACAAAAGGAAGAATATGTTGAGACGAGAAGGGCAAAACCAAATTAGAAATTAGTTCAGGGAAAACCTCATCCGTCACCTGTTCCGAAGCATACCCTAACATCAGTCGTCCGACAGAAAGGACATGACCGAACGAACGGTTCCAACGGACAAAAGAATTACGTTAGACGAAAGAAAAAATGACAAAATAAAGATGCCGAAAGGTTGGACCCTACACGGTTGGTCCGACGCAGGACCACAGTGGGAATGGTCAAGGGACAAACAAATCAAAAAAAGGACTTACGAAAAGGTTGAATAATGGATGAACAACATAATATTGTTTCCTTCTGTACCGGGATGTCAATTGGTCGACTCTCCTTTCATTCTCGAAGCACTCATCGAAGGTTTTCAGGTCCGAAAGATATACGTAGATAGGGGAAGCTCTTCGGAGGTTATGTAAGAGCACTGCTTCCGAAATCTAGGGGCTAAAACAAAAGCAAGACTTAGGGACTCGAGAACACCGCTAGTAGGGTTCTCTGGAGAAGTAAACTATCCGATGGGGGTCATAAACCTCAATGTGACCATGGGAGAACTGGGAAAGCTCTGAACAATCACAATGGAATTCGTAATGGTCAAAAGTCACTCCCCTTATAATGTCATACTAGGGAGAACTGGTTTGAGAAGCTTAGGAGCGGTAGCCTCCACCATTCACTCAATGATAAAGTTTCATACGGATAACGAAATCGCAACGATAACGACTAAGAGACAAACCCTTTAGGAGTGTCGGAGGATGGAAGAGGCACAAGGGCCTGCCCTAGTAAGAAAAATCACCCACCCCGGATACAAGCCTCCGAACCAGAAGAAACAACTACAAAAGAAAAAGAAGAAATTCAAGAACAAAGCAATAAACAGGAGGAAACCACCAAGTCCGGACGATCGTCATCCTCCCGCCTTAGTGAAGTCATCCGGAACAAAAAGACAAGGAAAATGATGAACTCCCAAAGGCACCAAATGAGAATAAACCCCCTAAAAAGGTGGTAATTCATGACGGCCATCCAGACCAGACTGTCATAATTGGAGGAAAACTGACCATAGAATGTAGGACCGATTTAATAGAAATACTACACAAACACACCGATGCTTTCGATTGGACTCCGACAGATGTGACAGGAATTCCTCGCTTCATAGCGGAACACGAGATAAAAACATACCCTCACATAGAGCCAAAAGTCTAGAGAAAGAGGAGCATAGCTCCAGATAGAAGGAAGGTAGTGAAAGAAGAGGTGGCAGAATGGCTTAAGGCTGGAATAGTAAAGCAAGTATGATACCACTCATGGGTGGCTAACCCCATCCTAGTAAAGAAGCAGGACAACAGCTGGAGGATGTGCATCGACTTCAAAGATCTAAATAAGGCTTGCCTTAAAGACTTATACCCATTATCAGAGATTGATTGGAAAGTCGAATCTCTAATGGGATACAAATAAAAATGCTTCTTAGACGCTTACAAAGGATACCACCAGATACAGATGGCCAAGAAAGATGAAGAAAAGACGGTGTTCCACACGGACAAAGGAGTCTTCTGTTACACAAAGATGCCCTTCGGACTAAAAAATGCCGGAGCAACATACCAACGGCTGGTCGATACTATATTCGTACGATAAAGCTTATAATGACATGCAACAAAAGATCGATCGGTTGCAAGCTCAGTTGGGAGACCAAAAGGGTAAAAGTAAGGATACTCCATGTGTATCAAATACCCTTGATCCTTTGTCTCAAAAACTAGAAAATGATATCGTAGAATTAGAGTTTCAGGTTAGAAATTATGAAAAAGACTCATCTTAAGACCACATACAAAAACCTGTTTGACTCTATCTTAGTGACACGGGCTTAGACCAAAACAATAATTGACTCGTTAAAAGATAAACTACATGACACGATCTATGAAAATGCTAAGTTAAGAACTCAATTATTTGATAAAGTTTCTGAACAAAAGGACACAACTAAAGGTACAAGTGTGAATACTCA
>BQNB010164794.1:3174-14297 GCA_026074375.1 Tanacetum coccineum
AAATGCCTTGCTACAAGGAAATCTGTTACTAGTTTTTGTATTAAGCTAAATGGCTCTTTGATTTCTTAAAAGGGTAAGAAACAACATACTCTTGCTAAGTCTCCTGCTGAAGCAGAGTACATAGCAATGGCATCTGTTACTTCTGAAGTAACTTGGATTTTAAAGATCTTAAGAGATCTTGAATGGGATAAAGTATTGCCTGTGAATTTATATTGTGACAATCAAGCTGCAATTAAAATTGCAGCTAATCCTGTCTTTCATGAGAGAACAAAACATTTGGAAATTTATTTACACTTTGTTAGGGAAATTTTTTTGTCTAGAGAAAATGAGCTCTGTAGTTCAGCCTGCACACATTTTTACAAAAGCTCTTCATAAAAGACAACATGAAAATTTGGTTTCAAAACAGGGAATGGTTGATGTGTTCTAGGTTCAGGTTAAAGGGGGATGTTAAAAATATAACTTGTCCTGGAAACAAATCTATAAGGACTAATTTTGTCATTTCTAAATTTTGTGTTTTAGTTATGTTCATGTTTTGGAGCTCTTTGGAAGGAGCTGGATTATTGAGGGATCTTCAAATGTTGGAGCCTATTTAAGCTGGAGATTAGCTTTTCTTTTATCACTTTTTTCTCTTGTTCATAGTTTCTCTCTCAAAACCCTAATTCATTCACTTATTTATGATCATCTTGATATCTTGTTTTTTCTGAGTTGTAAGACTATTATTAATTAGATAATAGGGCTATACCTGATTAGCAATGATAGTCTTTGTTTGATTGAGATTAGATTATAAGATTTGTTGATTGTCTTCTTGAATAAAGTTCAAGAAGTTGTTATCAGTTCCAAACTCACCTTTTTTTACCTTCCCACCCCCATAAAGTTATGCGCGACTTATGTCATTCAGGGTGAGTGACTCACATATGGCACCACATTTGGGTGGATCCCTCATTGGCTTTAAGCCATAGCCTAAAATGTGATGCCGTAGGATTTTTTATTTACGTAAAATAAGAAATACACATAAACTTAAATAAATTTCATTAAACTTAAAAACACATTACAAAAAGACGACTATTTTTTGAAAATATCAGTTTCCCAACGTCTATGTATTTAAAAAAAGTAATAAAAAAGGCTATGGCACTGGCTGTTGGAAATCGTTATCTAAATAACCTAATATTACATTAATATTATACGAGCTACGCAGCAGAATAACACTCATATAGCACTTATAATTAACATAAAACATAAACAGGAAACATACCGAATAGCAACTAAGCTGCGTGAAGAACCGGAGATTTCTTTAAGTACACACACGTGTGTAATAAACGTGCTTACCGAAAACTACTCCAAGTTACTAAAATAAGTAACCTCTACGCGGTTCATACACTACATGTCTAGCAGTATCACCCGAATGGTAGTTTTTAACCAACGAATACGTGAACACCAAGAAAAGAAAACATAAAACCTTAAGGTTTGTTGTGTTCAATCGAAACAATGAGAGGAGAGAACAAGGGATAAGAATTATGAGTTCTATGATCCTCCTTATATAGGGATTAATTTAGGGTTTACCTAAAATACATTCTTTGTAGGAAAAGATAGCTCAAAACCCAACCTAATACCCCCTTGGGTCTATAACCGATCGAACACAACCCAAGCACCCCTTGGGTTAACTTGTTGACTTTTCTAATTATTTATGGTTAATTACATTTAATTACCCATTAATTAAAAAGCCTTATTAGTTAGTTGCATTTAACGAACTAATTAAGGACCATTAGTGTTCTTTCGTTGAATCATATATTAATATAAATAATAAATATACAACGTATGTGACCCCGTAGGCTCACGTATCTCTAGACATATAAATATTCGTATGACATGAGCACAAACCTAGCAGCTCCCACTTGCGAATATCTCATTCATATTATATAACATACTAACATTGAGGAATAGTCTAGCAACATCATCAATGCTCCTAGAAATACTTGAGTTTGCAGTTTTTGGAAAACAACTTAGCCTTTTATGGATTCAGTTAGTCATATCCCTTTGTTTACGATACAATGTTAAATATGGATATGGATCAATAATCTTTCCATAGTTTAACGATTCTGTTTCTCGCATATGTATTGATTCAAATCATCAAATGTAAAAAGAATAATCTTAACTACACTTTAGGCTCGACCAAGCAAATATCTCATCAACCCAACGAGGGGCCCAATAAGTATCTAATCCTAAACGCGTGGAGGAACAGATTCTATTTTGACTACAAGTGTATGTCATGTACTTCAAAACACTTCTGAAATTAGCCCTTATAACTACCTTTTGACAGACTAGTGGTTATCTTATCATCAAGAAATGCTATACATACATGCAAAACCCGCTTGCATCTCAAGTCTAAGGATAAACATAACTTTTACCATCTTTGTAATGCACCCAATGGTGCTGATCCATAAAGTGATTATCACATGTGGAGTATCCAATATTCAACCTCATTGAATAACATCCGAGTCAGCATTACGGCGTAACGTAGACACTTGATTACGTCGTAACATCCTTTAAGCATGCAAGATGGAAAGTGCACGTTAGCAGTTACGGCGTAAGCCCCTAAAAGGTTACGCCGTAAACTATTCAAAATCTATAAATAGAGGCCTCATTCAGAAAATTGGATATCAACCATTCCATTACAGATCTAAGGGGTGATCAAGGACTCCATAGCCCGAAGAATTCCACAAGAAGTCTAAGGGAAATCACACTTAAACTTACTTTTGTATTTAATCGTTCATAAACAACTTTTGTAAGAATTATGAGTTTTCCATCCATGATTGTTCTGTAATTAAATCTTCCTTGTCTTTGTTTGTTGCCTTGAGCGGCAAAGCACTGCAAAGTACTGATATGGGCCTAGTCATTATATACTATCGTTAAAATACTTTGTTTCCATTTATAATACTTGATTAGCAGGTACTATGGTAAGGAAATTTTTTTTTTGATTATTCTAACCGCCTATGTAAAGAACTAACCTTTAAATTGCCTCTATCACTTAATATAGTTAAAAAGCATAGGAACTCTTTCAGAGAGGGTTAATAATCTGTATAGGTTATTAGACTAGTTCTTGGGATAGTTAGGATTAATCACTATGACCTAGATGCCCTACCTTCATGACTTTCGGGGGATTCAGGATCGCAGGAATTATAGGGCAGACTAAAGATATCTATTCAGGTCTGCCGACTTTAGAAACCACTAATAAAACCATGGTGTAACATTGCACAGGAAAACATAGTTATAACGATAGTAATGGAATGGCTAAGCTAGCAAGCTTCTCTCCCTGATAACTTCTATCTCTTTTAATTTTCGCATATTTACTTTCTTCTTCATCTCAAAATCAATCTTAAAACTACTTTAAAACGTGACACTTCAAATTAAGACTAATTAACACTTAGCTCTTGAGACAACCTCGGATTTACCATCTCTACACTACTCACGACCGGGTTCTCTGCTGTATAGTGATTTGTAAAGATAAAGCGAGTTTTATAAATTTAAAACTTGAATAAAATATATTTTAAAATAAAATACACATCAATTGGGCACGGCCATGCAAATATCTGATCAAACCAACGAGGGGCCCAGTAAGTATCTAACTCCCACTCAAGTGGATGAAAAAATTATATTTTGACTACAAGTGTCTGTCATATACTTCAAAACAATTCTAAAAATAGCCCTTATAACTACCTTTTGATAGACTAGCGATAAGCTTATTATCAAGAAATGCTATCCATACATGCAAAACCTGTTTGCTTCTCAAGTCTAAGGATAAACATAACTTTCACTAATGCACCTAATGACGCCGATCCATAAAGTGATTATCATACGGTAGGGTATCCAATATTCAACCTCATTGAATAACATGCGAAGCTGGCAGAATCATCTTTATGTATCCTCTGTAATACAACCAGATACTCACATTTACCTTGTCTCAACAATATTCTCATATCGTTAACTAGTAATGGACATAGCTTTAGAATGCGACAAGTCATTCATGGATATAAACATGCAAATATACAACACAATTATTATAAAAATAAAAATAAAATAATGGGTATATTAATTCATTCATAAAAGAAAATTACAATCGTTTAACATCCCATTATCCAAATACTAACTAATACATCACATATTTACATGAGACTACTACAGGAACAATTCTAATCCCATAGCATGTTCATAATGCTTATTAAGTGGCATTGGTTTTGTAAACGGACCAGCTACGTTGTCATTTGTATGAACTTTCTTAAGGACAATCTCACGTTCTTGAATTACTTCACGAATGTAGTGATATTTCCTCTGAAAATGTTTTTTTTTTTCCCTTTTGCTCCCTTAAATTCCAGGATCACTAGTGATAGCTAATGCTGGCTCATTGTCACATAGCATCTCCATAGGCCTTTTTTTTGATGGCATGACACCTCCAAGTCCATCAATAAATTTCCTCATCCAGACTACTTCTATTGATGCTTCAGCAGCAGCAATGTACTCAGCTTTTGTAGAAGGCATAGCAGTAGTGCTTTGCTTGGCACTCTTCTAGTCTACGGCTCCACCATTAAGTACGAACACATATCCCGTCTTTGAAAAAAGATTTGTATCATCCTTATCAGTTTGAAAACTTGCATTAGCATAACATGATACTTTCAGCTCATCTTCAGGTTTAGCCCCATACACAAGAACTATATCTTTAGTATTCCTCAAATACTTAAGAATAGTTTTCACGACAATTCAGTAAATCTCACTAGGATTTTGCTGAAAACAACTACACAAATTTTGTGCAAAGGAAACATCAGGTCTAGTGCATCTAACCGCATACATGATTTGAACTATAGAGCCGAAGCATAAGTAACTCTTTGGCATAAGTTGTACCTCAAGAGGTGTGTTTATCACATTACGACTTTCTATATCAGGATTTTCCAATCATTGGAAGTATAACCCCTTCTTGGGAAGTTTCCATTCTAATTTCTTTAGAATTTTTACTCCATAACAAGCAGCTTTTTACTAAGAGCAATCAACCGCTTAGATATATCACGTATGATCTTAATTCCAAGGATATATGTTGCTTCTCCTAAGTCTTTCAAAGAAAACACTTACAAAGCCAAGATTTAACTTCTTGCAACATTGCAACGCTATTTCCTATGAGTGATATGTCATCGACATAAAAGACTAGGAATGCAACATTACTCCTACTAACTTTGAGATATACACATGGCTCATTAGGATTTTGAGTAAAACTAATCTTCTTGATTTCCTCATTAAACCTTTTATTCCAACTTCTAGATGCTTGCTTCAATCCATAAATGGAACGTTGAAGTTTGCATACCATTTTTTTTTTTGTTGGAATGTTTTGGATCCATAAACCCTTCTGGTTGCACCATATATACGTCCTCGCTTAGGTGACCATTCAGAAAGAATGTCTTGACATCCATTTGCCAAATCTCATAGTCATAGAATGCGGCTATGGCTAAAAGAATCCTTATAGCTCTAATGTCTGCAACATGAGAGAAGGTTTCCCTATAATCTACTCTGTAGGTTTGGGTAATACCTTTTGCCACAAGACGAGCTTTAAAGGTGTGTACATTGCCATTCATGTCAGTCTTCTTCTTGAAGAGCCATTTGCATCCAACAGTTCGACCATTAGATAGAAGAACGACCAAATACCAGACTTGATTATCTTTCATGGATTGCATTTTCGTATTCATAGCTTCAAGCCATTTGTCAGATTCAGGGTCTGTTAATGCGGCTTTATAATTAGGAGGTTCATAAAGATCTCCTAATTCATACTGATCAATATCAACATAGTATCCATATCTATCTGGTACTTGAGGTATCCTTGCGGATCTACGAATAAGAACTCCAACATTCTGGGGCTCGACCTCGATAGGTGCAACCTCATTATGTTCTTTGCTAGTATTTTCAAAAGGTTGTGTATCTTCCTCTTGAATTATTTCAAGCCCTTTATCACTCCCACTCATTTTGAGAAGTCCATGACTTTCACTTGCTACTTGTACCATGAAACTATTTTTAAAGAACTCAACATTTCTAGAAACAAAGATCTTGTTTTTGAGTGGATAGTAAAAGTAGTAACCCATCGTTTCCTTAGGATAACCTACAAAGATACACTTAATGGATCTGGAATCAAGTTTGTTAGGCGTGTCTCATTTCATGAGTGACTCATAACCCCAGACCCTTAAGTAGGAAAACTTGGGAGCTTTCTCGTGCCATATTTCATAAGGTATCTTATCAACCTTCTTAGTTGGAACCATATTGAGAATGCGAGTTGTAGTCTCGAGAGCATATCCCCAAAAGGATTTTGGCAGAGTTGTTAAAGTCATCATGGATCAAACCATATCAAGTAAAGTCCGATTCCTCCTCTCAGACACCCCGTTATGTTGTGGTGTATAAGGTGGAGTTAGTTGAGATACGATACCATAACTTTTCATATGATTAACAAACTCATGACTTAGGTACCTTCTCGATCGGATCGAATAGCCTTTATCTTTTTACCGAGTTGATTTTCAACTTCATTCTGAAAGACCTTAAATGTTTCAAACACCTCATGTTTATGTTTCATTAAGTAAACAAAACCATAACGGCTGAAATCATCTTTAAAGGTGATGAAGTAATTAGACCCTCTCTTGACACAGTTCTGAAAGGGCCACATACATCAGTGTGTATAAGTCCTAACAGAACCTTAGCTCTTTCCACTTGATGTGGAAAAGGCTTGCGCACCATCTTCCCAGATATACAAGATTCACATTTCTCATGTGATTCATCGTGAGTGGGTTGCATGAGCCAATCACGCTGAAGCATGTCCATGTGTTTCTTGTTTATATGTCCAAGACGACAATGTCATAGATAATAAGAAGCCAACCTAATTTTTTGCTCTTTTTATTAGCTAACATTAATAATTAAGAAACTAACATTTAGATAAAAGAATATGCATATCTATTTCTAAATACCATCACCGTGGAATTGCAATTAAGAATAAAACACATTATCTTCGAAACCGAAAAACTAAATTTGTAAATGTAAGAAATATTAACGTAATACCAAACGATAATTGAAACAACACCCCTAGTAACAGTATGGGAAAATGACAGTTGTACCTAATACAATTTATAAACCACTAGGAAGAATTAAATCAAAACTTCGAAGCTTCAATGGTTGCACGCATTCCATTTCCCATGTACATGCTTAAAGCTCCATGTTTCAACTTCCTGCTTTCTCTAAGTCCCTGAGAAGTATTATAAATATGAGTTCTACAACCCGTATCATACACCTAAGTATTATTAGGAAAAGCATGGAGTTCTATAGTAAAGATACCTGAAGTACTAGCCACGCTAGCATTCTTTCTCTTCTTTAACTCGGCATGGTAGGACGGACAATTCCTCCTCTAGTGACCAACCTCCTTGCAGTGGTGGCAGATAAAGTCCTTTGCTGGATTGTCTCTCTTAAGCGGTGGTGGGATCTTGGTCTTAGGAGTATAAGCAAGCTTATTCTTTCCTTTGGCCTTACCTTTTGCCCCTTGCGGTTTCTTCTTGTCCTTCTGGATCTTACCCTCACGTATAGCTAACACAGCGGGGGTTTCAACCTTCTTTAGAATACCTTTCTCATGGAGTTTCAGCATAGCATGTAACTCAGCTAGCGTCTTCCCCATGCTATGCATGTTATAGTTCTGAATGAACTGATCATAGTCCTTATTGAGAGAATTCAAAATAAGACTCACACTAAGTTCATTAGGCATTGCATAGCCTAGGCGTTCCAAAGTGTCCAAGTAGCTCTTCATCTTCAAGAGATAGGAGCTTACTGACTGACCATCCTCCTTTATGCAAGCGTGGAATGCTTTAACTATTTCAAAACAGTTCATGTTTAGCCTGCTCTTCGAACATAGTTTTCAGTTCTTTCATCATGTCATATGCATTGTATTTCTCTAAAGTCCTCTGTAGGTCTGGAGACATACTTGATAACATAAGACATGCAACATCCTGCTCAAGATTGACAGACTCATAGTACTTGTCAATAGTGTCAGGCTCAGCAGTTTCAGGATCAGGAGCGGGTCCATTGGGTTGTTCCACAAACTTCATCTTTTTCTTATACCTGAGAACAATCCTAAGATTGCGATACCAGTTTGTGAAATTTGAACCAGTAAGTTTCTTTGCCAGGAGAATCGACCTGATAGTCGTATTGTTTGAGTTTTGGGCAGCAGCAGCCATCTACAAAACAATCAAAAGTGCAGAAAATATTAGTATTTTTGATAATTGTCTCTTATAAAATTAACTACCCGTGTTTATTGCAAAAATAAACAATTAATTTTAGTAAGAGTCTAAGATCTAACTTGACGATATACCAAATATGCATTGGATCTACTATAAAATGGTATAACTCAAAAAGGTAATCATCACGTGAGATAATTGCTAACAATGGTGACAACTCTAGTCATTATGGGCACCGGGCAATGTAAATCCAGAAATATAAGTGTCCTATTACATGTTTCTTCACCCCATTTTGCGCCTCGGGTCAAAGGTCTGACCAAGTCGTCCAATATAAAATCTGTAATTTTACAGTCTCAGGTCTGACCATAAACATAGTTATATTAACAATAGTTATATTTGCAAATTCACCTAAGACTGTCTTAGAGTAAAAGAACAAATTCAAGTGATTTCATATTTGGATGGCAACTGACTTAATTTTTAAGGGTATAAATTGATAAACAGTGTTACCAAAATTTGTATATAAGGAAGCATGCATACAACCGTATGACACTAGTTAATTTTAAAACCATTCATTTGCTTTGTTTTATTAATTCTTACTATAAAATCCCTCAATTTTTATCATATTTTCATTGCCATTTATAAAATTAGGGTTGCCATTTATTTACAATATTTCTAAGTATAAGAAATCTTGCTACATCGACCTCGATAGGTGCGACATCATTATGTTCTTTGCTAGTGTTTTCAGAAGGTTGTGTATCTTCCTCTTGAATTATTTCAAGCCCTTTATCACTCCTACTCATTTGGAGAAGTCCATGACTCCCACTCGCTTCTTGTACCATGAAACTATTTTCAAAGAACTCAGCGTTTCAAGAAACAAAGATCTTATTTTTGAGTGGATAGTAAAAGTAGTAACCCATCGTTTCCTTAGGGTAACCTACAAAGATACACTTAATAGATCTGGAATAAAGTTTGTCAAGCGTGTCTCATTTCACGAGTGCCTAACTACCCCAAACCCATAAGTAGGACAACTTGGAAGCTTTCCCGTGCCATATTTCATAAGGCATCCTATCAACCTTATTGAGAATGTGAGCTGCAGTCTCGAGAGCATATCCCCAAAAAGATTTTGGCAGAGTTGTTAGATTCATCATCAGTTACATGCATGTAATCCATGGTTGACAATTTATTAAACAAGATAAATAAGCAACAAATATTTATAGCAAATCTATACCATAAATAAAATAATTTTTAAACATTTTAGAACATCATGTAAAATATATCCTATATATTATTACCATAATTATGTGACCAATTTTAAGCAAGGTTATTTCTATAAATAATTTCCTAAAATAAATTTTCACATAAACAGTGATAATTACACATATATAGGCAGCAGATTTTACACAATATGCAAAATATATCCATATATATTATTTTCTTACTTATGTGACCAATTAAAGAAAGATTATTTCACTAAATAATTTCTTAAAATAACTTTCACATAGAAAAGGCAACAAATAACACATATGGGGCGCATATTTTACATATATTTATGTTTTTTATGTAATTACTACGCTATATGATTTAGCTCGTGATGCCATTGTAGGAAATTGTTATTTAATAACAAATAATATTACAATTAATATTCTACGAGCTACGTAGCGGATCTATTCATATAGCATATATAATTAACACATAAACATAAATAAGGAAACATACCGTTAGCAATCAAGTTAGTGACGAAGGAGGATCTTGAAGTACACGCACGTGTGTAATAAACCTGCTTTACCAAAAACTACTTCTAGTTACTAAAGTAAGTAACCTCCACGGTGTTCATACACTACACGTCAAGCAGTATCATCCGAATGCTAGTTCTTGACCAACGAATATGATAACACTAATAAAACAAAACTAGAAAACCATTTGGTTTTCTTCCTGTGATCGAATCAGAGAAAAGAGAGGACAAGGGATGATAATTATGAGCTCTAGGATCCTCCTTATATTGGGATAGATTTAGGGTTTACCTAAATTACATTCCTTGTAGGAAAAGATAGCTTAAAGCCCAATCCAACCCCCTTGGGTCCTTGTGGCCGGTCGAACATAAGCCAAAACATCCCTTGGGTTGACTTTTCTAATTATTTATGGTTAATTACATTTAATTACCCATTATTTAAAAAGCCTTATTAGTTAGTTACAGATAATTAACTAATTAGCGACCGTTAGTGTTTATTTGTCAAATCATATATTAATATAAATAATAAATATACAATTATATTATTATTCACATTAAAAGAATGATACCTAAATGTATAACGTGTGTGACCCTGTAGGCTCACATATTTCTAGCCGTATAAGTATTCGTATGACATGATCACAAACCCAACACGGTTTGCCTCCCAAGTTGGTGTGACAAATGATTTAACAAAACCAGTCACTTCACATTCTTGGCCTCAAGTTAGAAAAACTTCTTTTGCTAAGCCTTATCATGTGAATGCACCCAGCCCTTCTAGGAATAGCTCAAAACGCATGTCATTTCAGTCACCAAAGGAATCGGTAGGCTCAAATGACATGGTTCATAACTACTACCTAGAGGAAGCTAAGAAAAAGGCATACCTTCATAAAGACAAAGCTTTGAATACAAAACCCAATATGATTACTCCTGCTAGATTACCAAACACTGCTAGTGGTAGCAAACCGAAACCTAGGAACTATGTTGGGAAATACAAGTCAGAATGTCAAAGTACTGCTAAGTTGAAGGTCAAAGTATTACTGGCTTGAAGATGAAGAAGTCAAAGTACTGCCGTTAATAAAGGATTATTAGTTAAACAGTTGCATTAGTAATTATCATGTAACAGTTACATTAGTGATTAGTATTAATTAGTATTT
>BQNB010164799.1:0-14296 GCA_026074375.1 Tanacetum coccineum
TGCCATCACCCTTTATACTCAATCCATTAAATATTCCAAAAAAAAAACCGAAAAAAACCGGTTAAAACCGTTTAAAACCGGGTTTAAAAAAAAAAAAATATAACGGCTAGTTTGACTTCCATGTTGACCGGGTTTTTTAACCGGTTAAAACCGAGTTTTTTTTTAAAACCTATTAACGGTTATAAAAAAAAATTAAAAAAAAAAAAACCGGTTTTAACCGGTTTTAAAACCGGTAAAAAACCGGTATTGTTAAAAAACCGAAAACCGGTCTAACCGGTTCGGTTATGTTTAACCGGTTCGGTTTTAAAAAAACCGGTTTTTTTAAAAACCGGTTTCGGTTTTTATACCGGTTTTAAAAAAAACCGGTTTGTAATTTGCATCCCTAGGCTCAAGCCCATTTGTGAGTTTAGGGTATTAGGGTTTCACTAATAAAATTGTGAAGGCAAAGGCAGTGAAGCTCGCCATAAGTGAAAGTGATGAAGTCTTTACTAATGTTAATGAAATGATAATGCTAACAATATTCCTCATCAATTCTTATAGGAGAAAAAAACATCTCTTTTAGGGTGCGTTTGGTTCGCAGAATGTTTTTGTTGGAATTGGAATGTGTTTGAGGAATTGGAATGTTAAGGAATTGTAATGTTAAAGAATTGGAATGTTAATGAATTGGAATCTGAAGGAATTGGAATATGAAGGAATTGGAATTTGTGAAAACTATCGCGTGTTTGGTTGGAAAAAAATGAAATGAAAAAACAAATTATATAATTATATTAATAATAATAAATATAATTTTTAAAAAATAAATAAATAATAATAATATAAATTTTAAAAAATAATATAATTTTTAAATAAATAAATAGATAATAATAAATAAATAAATAAATAAATAATAATAATATATTTTTAAATATATATCTAAATATAATTTTTAAATAAATAAATAAATATAATTTTTAAATAAATAATAAATATAATTTTTAAGGAAATAAATAAATAATATAACTTTAAAATAAATAAATAAATATAATTAAAAAAATATATAAATAAAAATTAATAATAATAATAATAAAATAATACAAAATAATTAATAATAATAATAATAATAATAATAATAATAATAATAATAATAATAATAATAATAATAATAATAATAATAATAATAATAATAATAATAATGATAATAATAATAAAAATTTATTTTTGATGATAAAAATATCAAATTCCATGGAATTATAAACTTTCCTTCCGTTTTAGGATGGAATGTTAATTCCACACATAAAGGAATTTGTGGTATTTCATGGAATTAATTCCGCCAACCAAACACACTATGGAATTGGAATCAGATTTTGAATTCAAACATTCTGCCAACCAAACACGTTATGGAATTGGAATCAGATTCTAATTCCATAAGAATCCTGAAGATTCCGCGAACCAAACGCACCCTTAGTCTTTTCCAAGTCTTTTGTCTAATAACGTGTGGCAAGTGATAGAGTACTTTGGAAATTTATGAAACTACTAGCAAGACCAAAAATACAACCGACAGCAAAGTCGGTGCCCAATATTTCTTGATATTAATTTTTTTCTCAACATATGTGGTGTGTTTCCCTGTTTGTGGCCGCTAGCACGTGTAAATCTTCGTAGTATAACTTTATTATTGATCACTATTTATAGAGTACAAATGCATAATCTTAACTTTAATGGACCCAACCCACAAGTCGGGCTTGAGCCTAATCTATCTAATACTCCCCTGCAGTTCGAGCGGCGAAATCGCGAAAGCTCAGACTGGAGTAGTAAACTAGAAAAAGAAAAAAAAACATTAACGATTGTGTGGATTTGTGACCTTGACACAAATCACCAACACAAATTACGGTTGTGTGGATTTGTGACCTTAGCACAAATCACCAACACAAATCGGTTGTGTGGATTTGTTACCTTAGCACAAATCACCAACACAAATCATTAACAAACAATAAAACAAATATAACTTCTAAAAAAAACAAGATAGATATAAAATTCATTCAAGCCGAAGCTCGACTTCTTCGGATCCCAACAGCTACACCATTAACACCAAACCACACACTTGTCGAAACCTATCTTCAAGATTATACCTACGGAATTTTATCATTGTCCAACATGGTATCGGAGCGGGTCAGGTTTGATCCTCAGACCTAGGTGGCTATGTAGAGCCGCCTTCCTTAAGGCACCCCGTCAAACCCTAGCCACCACTCTTTATCCATTATAAAAAAATAAAATAAAAAATCAAGATGATCGAGGTGGTGTTTAACGATCGATTCGGAATGAAGGTGCGAGTGAATTGACGACATAATCAAAGACTTAAAGATGTTAGTAGCGGCACATAGAGGTATACGTGCTGAAAAGATAAAGATGCAAAAGTGGTACATTGTTTACAAGGATCACTATCAATTTGATGATTCGTATGGCTTTTTAAACTTGGTTATGTAATCAATAAAAATAGTTTTATTAATAAAAGTTTTTTTTTAATTTTATTTGTGTTGGTGATTCGTGCTACGGTCACAAGTTCCCTTTAAACGTGCAAGGTCACGGTCGTGCAAGGTAACGAGGTTTAAGTGTCGTGCAAGGTCACGCAGTTTAGTATCGTGCAAGGTCACGATTTCCTTTATTGTTGTTCGTGCTTCGGTCACGAGCCGGTTCATTTTTTTTATTACGTTAACGTTTTTATTAGGTTTTGTTTTTGTTTTCTAGTTTACTACTCCAGTCCGAGCTTTCGCGATTTCGCCGCTTGGACTGCGGGGGTGTATTAATGGATAAATAGGCCCAAGCCTGGTTTGTGGGCTTTGAGTGCGTTAGGGTTTAATTGATATAATCTCCTATAAATAATGGTTAATAATAAAGTTACACCTACCGGGTTTTCATTGTCCAACAGCACGTACTCTTTATGGAATTTTATACTGTAAATCAATACAGATCAAGACACGACACAGAATTTCATACAACCAACCTCTTCAGTATTCTGTTTATTATTCACAACATCACCTATCTCATAAAAGATCAAAAGATTTATACGACTCAAAGAAAAAATGATTAAAAACGCATAGAGAACAATACAAAACTAGAGAGAAAAAAATATTTGAGTGTGTGCTAGGGTTATGATAGATGAGATGTATATATAGCCCAGCACATTCAACTTCCATATTTTTCACATTTCAAATCCCTGTATGTATGTTTATTTTGTCTATACTTACTTTTGGAACTTGTCTATTATACGAATGAGCTCCTTTATATGTTTTTGTTTATGTTTGTGAGTTAGTTATGCAACTATTGGCATCAGAAAATAGTTTTATTCTCAAGTAAAACCAGAAAAGAAGTTGTTAAATATGTGTATGGGAGCTAAGGGTAGGTAACAATGCGACATCACTTTATTAGTTTCGATGCTCCCGGGATCTAATAAATGTACTAGGATGTTGAAAACGTTTGTTCATATTGATCTTGTAGCAATATACCTTCAAAAACATCATTATCTGAATCACAATTGAAACAGTGATGATTGCTGAAACCAATAAACTTGATCATTGAAATAAGACCATTTTAAAAGTTTCAAGTACCTGTATTCCCACACAAAGTAAATACGACTGCCAATAAGACCCGATAGCAAACACCAACTCCCTGCCATCAAAAGTTAGCCAACAGCCGGTTGACCCGATAACAGGATACCCTTTTGGCCACAGATTCTAATCCAATCTGTATCCTTGTTGCCAATAGAACCTGATACTTAATGTTTTACACCGGGGTTTAGCCTAATTGCAGGTACTTAATAATAATTATTAGTCCATTGTAATATCGTTGTGTACTTCTAAAGGGGTGTTTGGGTAAGCATATTTGAGGAACTTATTAGTTTATCCTATTTTTCACAAAACTAGTAAGCTTAATAAGATGTTTTGGTGAACTACTTATTCAAATAGCATATGGTTCTTTTCTAGG
This sequence comes from Tanacetum coccineum, assembly GCA_026074375.1. NCBI lineage: Eukaryota > Viridiplantae > Streptophyta > Magnoliopsida > Asterales > Asteraceae > Tanacetum > Tanacetum coccineum. The sequence continues at coordinate 3,958 of BQNB010164799.1, forward strand.
AAATAAGTAAACAAGCAAGCTTACTTCATTCTATGAGAGGGTTATAGAACTTAAGCTTATCCAAACACCCTTAAATAATATGTTTATTATGTTACTATTGGCTGTAGATAACCGCAATTGCGTGGGTTAAACAAACATAGAATTTGGAGACAAAATATGATACTTATATCTTAATATAAAGAGAACCATATAGGTATTTTTAAATTAATTCTAAGTAGTTGATACAAACTGCAAAATTTCTAAAACTGAATTCGAAGCTGCATTAGATTATGTGTTTAATATTCAATGTCAGGCTATAATATAATCATGAGATCAGTAAAAATCATATGGTTCGCCGACTTTATATTATTGAATCACCTAAATACTCGATGGATTGCTTTCATCATGATTGCCTTTCTCTGCCCAGCCTTTAATAAGCTTCTTTCTCTTCTGCAATTTCAGAGAAATTAAATAATTTTTCCTAACAAGAAAAGGGTTACTCCTGATAACAAATTAATGTTTTAAGGGATGTAGCTTGATTTACATTGAACGAGATTTGAAATAACATCCCCACCAAGGAAAACCTTCTAACAGTAGCTTCCATATGCGGCTTTGATCGCATGCTTCATGTAATCTCCAGACATTATTCGAGTCTTATTGACCTTTTGATTCAGCAGGACCCGTTCCATCGTTCAAGGAATATATCCCGATAGTAAGGTGACCAATCGCAGACACAACACCACCCCTTCCTATAGAATTGCCAACTAATAATTATTACTGTTGTATAGTTGCATTATAGAGCACGCCAAAAGAGGCAGTTGAACAATCTTGTTACAAGCATACTGGTATGCACCAAGCCTGGTCCTTGGCAAAGAATCAGTGGTTAATTAGGCCACTCGGTCCTAAGTGGACCCTTAACGCTTCTTTTGTGTATTATTATGATTAAGGTATCACCTCTAGTTAAATGAGTAAAAATCGCCATTTTGGGCCTAAAAACTGGGTGTCCGGGACCTTTTGAGACTGACCCCAAGGACCAGAACATGCAGGCTTTCTTTGAGTTTCGCTTAACCGTGCATAAGACCAGGCTTATGGACGCATCCAATATTAGCCGAAATACTTTGACCGAGCATTTGGCAGGCCAGAACTTTTTGGGGTTTCTTTGACCGGGCACATGCCAGTTTATTAATCAGAGGGAATTGAGCAATCTATCATTTCTAGCATGACAAAACCATATTAACCAGATTATTACATACTATGATGATTATAAAATTGAGCAATCTATTGTTTCTAGCATGACCAACCATAGCAACTGTGGCAATTGATTCACCACAACTGATACTGATATGAAACTTCGATCTCGAAGAAGACAACACACAACACATAATGACAGAAAAAAAAGTAACGTGCACACACACAAGGTAGTACCCTTAATCAATAGTTTTTGGTAAGGGTAATACTTGTTGTGGTGCTCGTTCTTTCTTTCTCATCCGTCATAGAGTCCTAGTTTGATTCGGAAACCTCCAGCCGTCATAGAGTCTTAGTTTGATTCTACTACCTCTCCCTTATCTCTATAAAAAGAGTAAGGGGGGAAGGGACTATGTACTTCATTCTTTCAATACTAATCAATTGGTTAGGGTAATACCTTTGGTTTAGTGCTCTAACTTATCTTTTCTGTCATATCTGTTGTGTGTTTTATTCTTCTCTCGAGATCAAGTTCCCGTGCTAGTAACCGGTTGATGGTCGATCAAACTCCAACAAAGGTATCAGATCTTTGGTTCCCTGAGTTCTCTGGTTATCTAGATCGATCATAGAAGTAATTCTTGGTAATTCTCGTTTGTTTTGGAAGGACAGATTTTGGTTTCTTCTTCTGTTATGGCTACCAATTCAATCGACACCAAGAAGGAGCAGCTAGGTCAACAGTAAAGGGTTCTTGAGTTCTTTAATTGTCCAGGTTTGTGACAAGGTGTAGAAGGATTAAGGATTTGTTATTTTTCAGTTATTGAAATCGACAAGGTTCAGTGTCAGTTGTTTTTTCTTCTATACCGGAGTTATAGAGGAAGAAGAAGACATCTGATCTAAACTACGAAGTAAAGAATAAGGGTTTTGTTCACTTCTAATATATTGGACCAAGATTATATTGGGCCAAGACTGATATAAGTTTTTTTAACTAATTCTGGACTTAGAAATATATATATATATATTGGGCCTAAGACTTGATTTGATTATTATTTTTTTGGGGCAATTTCATATATACCCAAAACAAAAGTCATAATTTTATATTTTCCCAACACATGCTTTAAAAGCATTGTACATATGCATGAAACATTGTCATTTTTTGGGTAATTATGGAATTGATGAAAATTTATTTTGGGTATATATAGAATTTTCCCTATTTTTTTTACAAAACAAAAACAATATTATTTTTGTTTTTATAAAACGAAAGGTTATTACTTTGAAGGGTATTTTGCACAAGGGACTTTGTTAGTTTGTGATTGTGAGGTTTTTCACAAGGTTTAGCAAATTAATAAAGGGATAAAGAATGACGGGAGCCAAGTTTAACATCAAAAAATTCGATGGAACTGGTGGTTTCAGGTTATGGAGAATCAAGATACGTGCTTTATTAATCCACATGGATGTGAAGTAGCTTTGGAGGTTTTACCCGCGGATATGAAACCTTAAACGAAAGCTAAGCTAAACAAGAAAGCTCACAGTGTCATGATTTTGTGTTTAGGTAACAAGGTTCTAAGAGAAGTTACCGGGGAGACGACTGCAGCGGGGGTTTGGTCAAAGCTCGAGACTTTGTACATGACAAAGTCATTGGCCAACAAGTTGTACCTGAAGAAGAAGTTGTATACATTCTACATGCCGGCTGGACGAAAGATTTCCGAGCATATAGATGAGTTCAACAAAATCGTTCTTGATTTAGCAAATATTGAGGTAAAATTCGAGGATGAAGATCTTGCTTTATTATTACTCACTTCTTTACCAGCATCATACGAACACTTTGTGGATACCTTGCTCTATGGACGGGAAGCTTTGACTTTGGAGGACGTGATGGCCACACTAAATTCAAAGGAAATCAAAGAAAGGTCTAAGGCGAAGGGGGATGATGGTGAAGGGTTATATGTGAGGGGAAGAACTGATCGTAGAGATTCACGTCAATCAAGGGGAAAGTCAAGATCGAAGTCTCAAGGTGGAAGACTCAAGTGCTATATTTGCCAATCTGATGATCATTTGAAAAGAAACTGTCCGAAGAATAATCGCAAGAAGTCAACAGGTTACGTCAAGTAAGATGATCAGCCAAGCTCTAGTGGTTCGACTTATGACGATTCTGAGGTGATGATGGTGATGAGTGCAGAGGCTCTGCTAGATTGGATCATGGATTCAGGATGTTCATACCACATGACACCCAAGTTAGATATATTTTTTGATTTTCTGGAATGCGATGGGGGCAATGTACTGTTGGGTGACAACAGGGAGTGTAAGATCAGAGGTCTTGGCAAGTTGAGGGTACACGTGAGAGATGGGTCAAGTTTTGTGTTACACAATGTCAGGTGTATTCCTTTTTTTTAGAACGGCAATTTGTGGCTACATGGCCCCTAGCCCAAAAGGCGTAGCGAGCCCACACAACCAGGTTGGGTCCAGCCCAGAAGGCAATGGCACCCTTCCCTTTACACACGCGGGAGGAAACCCCTATTGCCCTAGACAAGACTCGAACATGAGACCTTGCCTAGGAGGGTAAAACCTCCATACCATTGGACCAAAGACATCTTTGCTCAAGGTTTGGCATAAAAGACTGAGGCAAATAAGCGAGGCGGGACAACCGAGTGCACAGGAAAAGCAGGGTTTGTTTGGCAAAAAGAGTCTAGGTAAGCTTCGAATTTTTATAAGAATTTTTTTCAGGTAAGTCACATCGAGTCTCATTTCGGTGTAGGAAGGCACGACTACTCAGGGGGGGAGTGATAGACCTGTGCAATCAGACTTATGGGGGTCCGCTTAAGTGGAAATCATGGGAGGTAAGAGGTACATCTTATCTATTATTAGATAATTACTCCAGGAGGGTAGGTTTATATTTCAGTCAAACACGAACATTTTTGAGAAATTTTAAAGAAGTGGAAGCAGTTAGTAGAAATCAGATTGGGAGTGACGGTTAAGAAAGCTGAGGACAAAATAATGGTCTTGAGTTCCTGTAACCGGGAAGTTTTAGCAGCTATGGTGTTGAAGTGGGATTGCTAAACATCCTACAGATTTCGGGATGCCGCAGCAGAATAGGCTAGCAGACCGTATGAATAGAACTCTCATAGATAAGGTACGCTGTTTATTAATTCAGTTTGGATTGCCCAAGACCTTCAAGGCGGAAGCGACATGTACGATCGCATATCTTATAAATAGGTCACCATCGACATCGATTGAGAAAATGACACCTATGGAGATATGGTCGGGACATCTAAGTGATTTACTGGAATGTTAAGGACTTTTGGTTGTGTCACATATTCACACGTTAAACAAGGTAAGCTAGAGCCGATAGCGAAAAATGCGTTCTTTGGGATATCCCCAGGGGTGTGAAGGGGTACAAGACTATATATGGGAGGTAGGGGGGTAGGAGCCCCTCAATCCCGACCCGACTGTCGCACGAGGCCACCCCCCCCCACACACCCAGGGGGGGGGGGGGGGGGGGGGGGGGGGGGGGGGGGGGGTTGGGCTGGGTGAGGGTGGGGGGGGGGGGGGGGGGGAGCTATGATAAATGAATCACCTAAAATAGTCACTAATAGGAATGAGGTCTTTAATGAAAATGTCATGTACAAAGACACGTTGAAGGATTCTGGTGTAGGTTCTGATAAGTCTGTTGAGGAATTACAGGTTGAGGTGGAACTGCAGAGATTAAATAATCATACGCTTGAGAAAGATCAGACAGATCAGGAAGATGGCGATGATGAATGATTCGCAAAATAGCACACATATATAAAATACACTCAAATGCAAATCTCAACCAAATGCCCTTAACCAAGGCAAAAGGTCAAAATCTACACAAAGAGAGTAAATAATAAGAATCAATAATATCAAATATATCCCGGAAGAGATATTCCGGGTCACTATGTCCCAACGAGGCTGCCATTGAAAAGTAATCCTGGTTTGTATGAGATAAATTAGATCGATGAAGAATAATGATTAGTAAGACTCTGATACAATACAACTAAAAATTAAATTAAAAAACCTAATTTATCTACGTGAAACAGATATAGAAATGGGATCTAAAAACTACGGAAACAAAGATAGTCATAGGAAATTCCAAACATTAATTCGTATACTAAAATATCGGGAACAGAGATCCAGATAGTCCCATCGATGGAAACCCTACAAAGTCTCTAACGATATTTAGAAAAAATTATAACTAGCGTCAACAATTAAATTCTAAACAAACTCAAAAATTAAAGGGGGGAGGGGGGGGGGGGGGGGGGGGGGGGCGGGGGGGGGGGTAATTAACTTAATTTCGAAAAATAAACGAAAACTAGAACTACCAACACTGTATCGAGGCGTCAGTTATGAATGTAAAAACGCAAAAGAAACAGAAGAAAACGTCACCCGTATGACAAACTGGTCTACTAGACTGAAATCTTAAGAAAAATTACTCCTATTATCAAGAATTTTCAAAACATTTTAATCCCTTAGATACTAAATGAAAAAGAAAATTTTTATAAAAAAGAAAAAATATTTTTTTTATTAAATTTTGGATTTTTTTATAAATTTTAAATCGAGATTAAAAATCTAATTATAAAATACCACACTAAGAACAACATATCGAAAAAGAACAAAAAATAAAAGTAATATAAAAAACTACTGAAAAAAATATCAATTAAATAAAGAAAAAATTAAACAATTCTAAAAATATAAAAAATGCCATGCAAATTTTCTTACTGTTAGTAAGTAAAGAATAAACATAATTAAATCTAAACTAATTTAATTATTTAAATTAAATAAACTAACTGTGGTTAACCTAAGGGACTAACAATGAAAGGACTGAAAGGACTAACGGGGTAACAGGCTAACTAACCACAGGGACTAACAAAGGTAACTACAAAAGAGAAAATTACACAATTGGTCCCTGAAGTGGACCCCGATTACAAGTCAAGTCCTAAGTGCTTATTTTACAAAAGCTATAAAAGCAAAGTTGTTAAGGGGCTTAAGGGGAGTAACTTTTGTAAAAGGGGCATAAGCTGAAGCTGACTTAATAAGCTAGAAAAGTGACTTTATTTGGTCATGACATGAAACTTAATCTAAGCGGCTTATAAGCTTATTTTCTTTCTTATGTGTAGATATTACGCCAACAAAAAATAAGCTAACAACTAACTTGGAAGCGAGATACATAGTGAGAGCGAATACCTAAATAAGACTAAAGAGCAACCTATACATATTCGCAACCTTAAATGCTGGGAAGCTAGTTCTATGAGGTTGAACTTTGATTAAGCTAAAATGATAGTTTATATAAAAAACAGAAAAAGAGTTTGCTTACTTTACAGGCTAAATAATGCTATACTTAGAGGGAGGAAGTTAAGCTACAATTATTTTGGGGAATTAAAGGACTAGGTAAATAAGGCTACAATAAAAAAGCTTAAAAATCAAATTGCTTAATTATCTAAATAAGCTAGAAAAAGGGCTGAGAGTTTATGGTGCTCCAGCACCTATGGGAGGTAACAATAAGCCTTTGAGGGCTTTTTCAACTAACACAATAAGCTCTAAAAGGGCTTTTTAACCAGAAGAAATAAACCAAAAACAAATTAATAAGGTATTAATTAAAGCTTATATTCAAAATATTTTAGCTATTAAGGTGAAGAAAACTGCTCGAATATGGGGCTGAAAATGGGGCTTGCAAAAGTCAAGCATACTAAAACACTTGGCTTTATCACTTGGAGAAATTTAAAGGAGAGAACAAGTGATTGGTTTAATTGCTAGACAACGAACAACAACAAAGCACACAAAATTTTAGTGATGCTTAAGCTGCATAAGCAGCTTAAGAGCCTTTAAGCTCAAGTTTGGCTTATTCCAATTTTATGACAGAGGACAAAAACACTTAAAAATTGATTCTTTAGAAACTAAAAGTGGTAGTTAAAGTGGCTTGATTAACCCCACACACTCAGCCAAAGTTGGCTGAGTGAGCTTGACCCACAACAACAACCCATTTGACCCATTTTAAAATAAGCTAAAACCAAACACTCCCTTAACTTGATAAATTTCGGGTTATTTTGGCCATTTTAAAGTTTGATAAAAGCCGGAAGCTTTGAATATTGTATAAAAGTTTAAATAATCCTAAACATCAAATGTTATAACAACAAGATAAAACTACTCAAAATATATTTCAATATTTCGACAAAATGTCATTTTCACAAACACACTTAACTTTTTAATAAAACTGAAAAAAAATTACAATAAAAACTTCAAAAGAAACTGAGGTACAATGATACATATAAGCAGCTAAATCAAATATTTTAAACCATACATGTAAGAAAAGTAAAAAACATGCGGATTTTTTTGTTCTTGGCTTGTTCTCTTTCTTTTTATAGAGGTCCAAAGTCTTCTCTTGTCCTTGGGTTGAGTTAGCTGTGAGAGTGCAATGCTTTTCAAGCAATCCTAGCCTTTCTTTTGCCTAAAACACCATCTCACCATTGAAGGGTAACTTCGGGTTGTGTGATTTTGCCAGGGAAAGGGTTATAGGGGCATTGGGTTGTGGGGAAAGGTGAGGGGTGAGCTGGGAGAGTACTAGGGATAGTGGTTTGGAAGTGAAAACAGGGGGAGAGGGTGGTAAGGGTTTTGGCGGTAAACTGGTGAGGGTACAGTTATGGTTCGAGTTTTAAAAGAGAAGTTTGGGGAAGATGCAACAATAGTCCCTCAACTCTCTTTCTCTCTTTCACATTTATTAAACCAAGATTTAAGTTATAAACATTTTGGAATAGTGACCACGTGTTACCCAATAGCGTTTATTATAAACTAAAAAAAATGAGGTTTGGTGAAAATACAAAAGTGGTCCCTCTGTTTATTTATTAACAAAAGAATAAAAGAAGGGTTTATGGTTAAATTGCAATATTCAGCCCTAGTGTTGTTATTTTTCTTTTTTTCTTATAAAACAAACATTTAAAACTTGGCATTTTTGGCCCCTTTCTTATAATTTTTCATTTTTAATTATAAAACAAATTTTTTAAAATTTACATTTTTGGTCCTTATGTTTTATAAAAAAGTTGATTGTGGGCTTTTAGTTGGCTTTTGGCTTGTATTGGGCCCACTGGGGTTGGGTTTGGGCCCAATAAGGTACAGGTTGGTTATTGGGCTTTTTCAAGCCCAATAAGGTTATGAAGTGGGTTTTGTGTGTACAATGGCTGAGATTGGCTGTAACTGGGCTAGGATTGGGCATTCAAAGTCTTCACAGTCTTTGTCAATTGCACTACAATGGGCTGTTGTAAATGATGAGGGCCATTTGGTCTTCCACATCTTCATAATTAATACTATTGGACTTTCCCCGGCCCATCTAGAGGGTAAAGATTTGTCATTTCAATAAGTATTCTTCAGTCTTCGGCTACGGTTTTGAGCTGCTGATGAAGATTCCTCAGAATTAACTCTGACGTTGTCAATTTTTTTGGACTGTTGGCCTTGATTTTGCACAGCGTCTTTTCCATTCCATGCTCAGTTTTGTCACTTTTGGCTTGGTTTTTCTGTCATTTTTTGATGATAATCCATCTTCCCTCACAAATACAAATGCAAAACAAACATAATATTTGGCATTCTTTGTCGTATTATTGGGTATCATTTAAGACACTCGTTTTTAGAGGTAATAGATATGTGTATATTAAGCACTTAATTCTAAATCCCCAAACTAAAAGGTATCTGTGTGTCCTCAACGCAAGTGGTTGATGAATAAACATTGTAAGGCCTCCACCTTATTAAAACCATTTTTGATTTACACTAACTATAAAACTAATGATTGCTTTGGAAAAATATTATCCCTCACATTTATTAAACAAGTTTGACTTTCATTATTTTATTAAAACATGGGATCATAGAATGAGAAGCACCCGTAGGAAGCGTCCGTAGAGTGATCTACGGATGTCCTGACGGATAAATTCATCGTCCTCGATTTTTCACAAGTTCCAAGCTAAGCAATTAAACAAGATCATTGTCGATATAAGTTTATATGTTAAGCCCTCATACTTATGACTTGTGAATTTTCAACTCCCGACATGGATATACGATTGAATGTGTGTACTCATTTTAATTTAACCATAGACCAACTTATTTTCATAGTCATAATTCAAAATGAATCATGACTCAAAGCAACAACTTATTAAGACTTCGTAACTTGATTTCGAGATTTAAACTTTAGAACTTTTTGCAACATATTCAACATCATAATCATAAGTTCTTAAAGCTAGGAATGCGTTGCTTAGTTTGAACCCCTACCTCGTGGTTAACGGAGTAGGATATCACAACCAACGACCGATGTTCTTAGTTTGAAAACCCACCCCGTTGCTAGCGTAGTGGGAAATCACATCAACACCTTATTCCTAATATGGCTAAGGATTGGTGTCTTAGTTTGAACCCTCACCTAGACCTTTCTTCCAAGTGAGATATCACGACACACCAAATCCCTAGAAGCAAAGACGTCTTAGTTTGAACCCCCACCTCGTTGCTAGCGGAGTGGGATATCACGACACATCTTTAACTTGCTCCATAATATCAACTGCATGCTTTATTGGCAAAATTTCCATATTCATGCATTTTTGCATTCACATTTCATTCATGCTTCTTTGGCATTTATCTTTTAAATCACTATAAAATCTCGTTTTGAAAACTCAAGTTACAAATTTGAAGCTTTTTCTGAAAACATCGATTGACTTAGTTGAATTAAATTGAGTACGTATGATTAGGTGGATTAGAAATTCACGGGAGAGAAAACCACAAGTTACTCGTATAAGTTTTTAGAAGAATCTTGCTTAGCACATAAACTTATATTTAACTCTATCATTTCTCGTTCTTCACATTTTACAATTCAAAGCTATAGAATTCGTGAAAGCTCGGCCTAAAGGAACTAGCTAGGGCTCAACACGCCCGATCAAGTCAAAAATTATTCTTATTCTACCCAAAAAGAAAAGCAAAACTGTGACAAAACACTTATTATATTTTTGAAAAATTTTCAATTTTTTCATTTTTTTGGTATTTTGGCAAAAATTTTGGTGAAAATACGGGATTACGTGGTAACAATGCTGCAGGCAACAATCAAATCGAAGATACCCCCCCAAACTAGTACTAAACATCGTCCTCGATGTTTTGAAGGGTACTACGTTATCCTAAGGCTGTTTATGAAGTATGCCAA
>BQNB010164801.1:0-14296 GCA_026074375.1 Tanacetum coccineum
TAACTTGATGTAAAATTACCAAAAATTGATTAAAATTCAAAAACTGATCACCAAAAATTACCAATATATATAATTATGGAAATAAGCTTAAATAAGTTGATAAGTTGGTATATAATTATATATATTTTAGTTTTTGAATTTTACCTTAAGGTTATATTAGTATAAATATTTTCTTAATTAAAGGGTAACTTGTGTATATCAACATGCACAAAGAAACCATAAGCACTACTTTTATGAGTATATACCAAGAATATGCAGTTCACAGTTTTAGGTCAAATCTTTTGAACCTTGGGGTTCAATACGGAATCTTAACTAGATATCCCCTCACATTTGTAAATACTTATAAGATAGTCTTCTTTTGATCCATGTTTCATAAAAACTATCTTATTTTCTTTACAAGGGATCTTATCTAAAAGATAAGACAATGATATAATCGCTTTCCCCCACATGTCATGGCTTAAACCAGGACTTAAGAACATGGCATTAACCATATCTTCTAAGGTACTATTCTTTTCTTTCAACAATTCTCTTGTTGGAATATCAAGAGCAATAAATTTGTGTCATATTCTAAGTTTAGCACATAAATTTAGAAATGAAAACACATATTCACCTCTGATATGACTTTGAACCACCTTGTTTTCGATGATAAGTTGATTCTCAACTTATTTATATAGAACGATCTTGTCTATATCCTTACTCGCAAGTAAGTATGTCGGTACCTCGTAATCACTTCACTTCATTACATGTTACACGAATTAAACTAGAAAAGAGATGGAAGATAGGAAGAAGTTTAGAGAGAAGTTAGAGAGAGAAAACAAGAGAGAGAAATGAAAGAGAATGGTTGATTTACTTGCAAGAGAAAATTGCAAATGAGACCAACACCCTCTCCATCCTTGGAGAGGGGTATTTATAGTTAAACCATGAGGCTTACATGCCTATGGTATTTCTATGGGTCGGGCTTGGGATTACTTGGGCTTACGCCTGATACACGTGACTGATTAGCTTACATAAACGAGCCTGTTTACCCGTTCTAGCCTATTACAACGTTACATAATTGAATGACCGAGACCTAATATTCTTAATGAACGAACTTCCTTGTTCGACTCAATATTTTAGGCTAACAATCTCCCCCGAAGTGAGTTCATTGTGACACTCCTTCGTGAGATCAGTGAGATTGCTTTTGTCATTAAGGTCTTGTGATCTTTGTGTCTGTCTACGTTGTAGCCTTGTTCCTTCATGCTATGTGATCTTTGATCTTTAGCCTTTGTCATTGTATTTCGACTTCGTCTTTATGTCCGAGATCTTTAAATCTTTTCCTTGCTTGTCTTGAACGTCTTTGCCACCTTGCGATCTTGTGTCTTGACCAACATGCTCATACTTTGTATCATCTTGAAAGCTTGCTAACAATCTCCCTTGATAGAATTGATATCTTAAAGGAAGATCTTGTATATCAAAGTTTGCGGAAGTCTTTGTCTTTAGTTCTTGAGCTTTCTTGATTCTTAAGCATGTGGTAATGAATCCAACTTTAGCTGGAATGGGATACTGCCACCACCGTATAACCTGCAAGTTTACGTTAGTGATAATCAACATATATGGACGAGAGTGTCTTTGTCACTTCGTCAAATAAGGTTGCAATAACCACGGTTCCCTGTTAATTAGTATAAATACTTCTTGTGATCAGATAGAATTCAAATGAATCTTCTTGACAGAGTTTCGCAGCTGCACTAGCCGTTCTCGTTACCGGAACATCTCAAAGCAGACAACACAATAATAGTAAATCAGATAGTTACTATCTTTCTGATTAAGCCATCAATTCATTTACTGAAACAAGTTTGATTCATATAGAATTGCACCATTGTTTCTTTCCAGTTTACATAAGTTTGATTCATATAGAATCGCATAAGTCACCTACCAAGAGCTTGTTTGATGTTGGCTCAAGCAGGATTTCCATTCATCACTGTGAATACTAAAGAGTATCACTCTTAATGTTCTGGCAAAATCACAAGGATAATGCATAGGACTCTTGTTAACAGCTTGTGAACTTATTGATGTTCAACAAGTGTTAGTAATGGAATGTGTCCTAATAAGATTTATTTGTTGATCTCTTGGCTCTAGACTCGATTAGTACGTTTTGGTTTTAGTACTCGGAGGCTGGTGTAGACTGCCAACTATTCAATATCAACTAACTCGGAGTGATAAAGTTAATAGAAGTCGTGTGTATCTCCGTGACAAATGAGACAAGTTTCTATTGAGAGAAACTTGAATGGCTGGGAAGGGTTGTGCATTACATCACTGAGTCCATGATGTCGTCTTCAATATCAGAATTTATCTTTGTGAAAACCGATAGATTATGTATTGACCCGATTTCTGCCTAAGGTTGTATGGAGGGCTTCTTTCTTTTCACCCTTTATCCTTACATTTCTTTTTCATTCTTTAACCCCTTCAATGCTTACCAAGACGTCATTACTAACCCCTTGTTGTGATTGTTCTAGTGTTAGCTCAATCTTAGCCGGCATTATTCCCGTATTCATTCATCTCCAATCATTCCTAAGGACTACTATTTCTAACTATGGAGTGTCCTTGGGTAGATCCCTTCGGTTCTGGTTGGATCATAGGACTGATTCCTAACCTAACCACCTTATGACTTTAGAATCGTCGTGAATTAAGATGTTGTTGGGTATGAGATCGTAACCATAAAACCTTTTCTGAAGAGTATCAAGCACTTTGAGTCGATTAGATCACTTATTATTTTCAAGATCACATTTTAATTACATTTCTCCCCTTATTTTAAATACTAATTCACTTAGTTTTTAAAATACCATGTGATTAAAATTTGTCATGAAAATCCTGTGGGAAAAAATATTATCAGCATGAATTATATGGAACATTAACTTTCTCCCCCCTCAATTTTACATATGTTTGACACCAAAAAAATGATACCAAGTTGTAAAATGAATATAAAATTAAGGGTTAGCATTGTTAAGCACACAATATTGAAAGATTGTGAATTGTAATTGAAGAATTCTTGAAAAATTGTGCTCAACCACTTAATCATCTTATAACATACAATCTATTGATTAGTCATCATTATTACCGAGTTGTTATTAAGACTTTTTATAATGTTTTAAATACATAAATATTGTCATGTTATGATGTATCCAAAATCATTAAAACTTTGTTTTTCAACCCCCCCCCCCCCCTCAAACATTGACTCATTTTGAAAATGACACCAATTTTAGAAAAAATTGTCTTGGAAATCTTTATGAGGGAAGGAGTGTTGAACACATAATTTTGAAAGATTATGAATCATCAGTGAGAAATTCTTGAAAAATTATGTTCAACTTTTTGAAAAACAAAATGTTAGAAGACTTCTCTTCTAACTCTAAGGATAAGTGCACTGAAACGTACACTCTCCTTTGTCGTTCAGGTCCGAGTTGCAATCTGAGAGCGATTACAAGTCATTAAGAAAATTAGAAATGACATGTTTTGAAAGCATTTGAAACTCCTATTCGAACTTCATTTACACGCCCGTGTCGATGTTAATCAACATTTCTAGGTACGTAAATGTTATCGATTCCAAGAGACATGTCGAGAAGATTCTTTTTGTGAAATATTTTTTGATTTTTTGATTTTGTATTTTTCTTTTTGAAATTTTATATTTTTGTATTTTTCTTTTTTCAAAAATATGTACATGTTGATGTTTGATGGAATATCAAGCATATTCATTTGTCAGAACCTCCAGTTCTGCTGGAGTCAAACATCTCATACCAATTCGTCTGACAAGATACTAAAACCTATCTTCAGGTAAGGCTTTAGTAAACATATCAGCTAATTGGTATTCAGTTCTGACAAAGTATAATTCAATTATACCGTTTTCAACCTGTTCCTTGATGAAATGATATCGAGTATGGATGTGCTTGGTACGGGAGTGTTGCATGGGGTTGCACGAGATTGCTATGGCTGACTGAGAGTCGCAATTGTCACACCTTGACAATGGCAGAAACTCGGGAATGCAACATAATGATCAATCATAACACAAGGTACAAAAATAGAGAAAACTACATTGCATAAACTCCAAGTGCTATGAAGACCATCAACCTTGAACAAACTCAAGTGATGTCCCAAATCGCAACTAAAATCCACAAATCTCTTACATTTATTCATATGCCCTCGCAGGGGACCATAACCAAACTTAATCCAAGATCTCCAAATACTAAAATCAAACAACAAGCAAGCAAGACTTCAAACGAAATTCCACACGGGATACTTCTAAGTCTGCTATTAATCACCAAACTATTCCTCTTTCACTTCACCTGAAAATGATACTCGAAAATGTCAACAATAATGTTGGTGAGCTCGTAGGTTTGACCTTAAACCTAAAAGTTGTGCCAATATTTCAACAGTGGACAATAGTGCTATATGACAGTGAATATATGCTAACAATCCAAGACATAGCATCCCCGCTAGTCATATCTCAACATCTAATAATAAATCCGTAGTCGCAACTCCCAAATCACTAACGTACCTAAAGGGCCTACCAGCTGGAGCACTATATTAGGGCGCACCACACAGAACCTTGCATGCCAAACACAGTACATACAAGTACCACACAGAACCTTGTATGCCAAACACAGTACATACAAGTAAATCAACACATAATATTCACATAACAGTCATAAGCACATATCTTGTCCCAAAAACAAAACCACATTTCGCACAGTTCAATTCAAAACATTTCAAAACACATTTGAGTATCATTTTCCCCCAACGGAAAAACAGTAAAAAGTAGGGATACAAGAACTCACCTTAAGCAAGCATTTAGCAACCAACTTCTACTACACAAGCAAATGCAACGACGCCCGCACACGACCTAGTCCAGTTAATGTCTTATTTTAATCAATCACTTCCAAAACAATCTTCACGTTTGATGCATAGAGTTTAGATGCACAAGTACTCAAAATAGTTTTTAGTGGTGTGATGGTTGACGACTTATCTTCACAATCATATCAATCTCATTCTCCGACAATACATACTTATACTATTTAGCGTAAATAGATAAGTAATATACTAAATATTTATAACTATTAATTATAAATATATCTTGACAAGTCTATTCGGTACACCTTAATCACTTCAAAATAATCATTACTTGATTGAAAACGACACGTTTAATCATAACAAACACTTTAAAAAAAATTTGAGAAAAATTATATTTTTTCGTCTTTTAGTGAATTTATTAATTAAATAAAATAATAAAATAATATTTTATTATTAAAACCCAAAAATCATGTTTTAAGTAAAATTTCTAAGTATATACTTTTTACGAAATTTCGACATGACCCGTACGTGTTTACAACGTTTTTCCAAGGTTTCAAACCGCAATAAGCCCTCCCGTTAAGCCGCGGCTCAAATAGACTTATTGGGCCATGAGTCCATAAACTCCAAAATACGTATATTAAGCTTTAAAATAAGCTAATAAGCTACGTATCGCTTTTGGTTACTACCATAAGCCTCAAAAATAGTCCAAAACATATGTCATAACACAAAAATAATCAAAATCACTTTCCTAGTGACTTTGGGAATTTACACGTGGCCTTTAAGCCCAAATAAGCCAAGAAATAGCTTAAAAATAAGCCCGAATAAGCTATACAAGCAACTTATCAAAAATAAGCATTCTAGCAACATATATTATTCAACCATCACGACCACAACATCGAAACTACAAAAACCCTTATTTTCTTTTTCACTATTCACGAACCAAACGCACCCTTTTAACTCGTTTCGCTTCTAAAAATCGATTTTTACAACGATCAACTTGTACAACTAACATCTATGCATCAAAATAAAACCAAAAGGAAAAAAAATTAATTTAAAAACTTACAAGAAAATCTTCAAATTTGTAGATTTCGACACGAACCGAACAACCCAAACGTTGTTTAAATGAATAACCAAACACTAGAATCAACCCCAAATATTTATTTCTTCATGTTTTCTTGATCAAAATTCAAAAATTATGAGTGTGTGTGTGTTGTAGGTGGCGGACGAACTATACACACACAAGAGAAGTGTGTGTTTTTATTTTTTGTAAATGGAATGGATTATGATGAAAATAATTCTAGTGGAAGCATATATGTGTACATCTCTTAGACAAAGGAGCTAAAATTTAGCCTCCTTGTCTCCCTTTCTAACCATAACCGGCCATGGGATCCAAGGGAGTCCCGTGCCTTTCTTTTCGCGTCGAAATCACTTAAAAGCTCGTAAAACTCAACCGTAAAATTTATCCCAAAGTTAATTAGCATTTTTATTCACTTTAAAAATACTTTTCCATTAACTTAGAGTATTCACTTGCCATATTTACACTTTAAACCCTTCAAAATTCAATTTGGACATTAACGGACGTGTCAGACTCGTTTTTTGGCATTTCACAAAATTCACGGGTCAAACCACCCGGAATACACATAATACAATAATACCTTTCAAAAAGGATTATTAATCACATCAAACCTCAAATCATCACATATCTCATAAAATCACCACCGTCAACACGGTATAAAATCTAAATAAACTGACAAAAGTCAAATAGTCAAAGGACTATTAATGAAATATTCAGAACACAAAAAGGGCAAAGGTTAGATTCTACCCCCCTTAAAAGAATTTCATCCCCGAAATTCAGATACTAACATCACTAAACAAATGTGGGTATTTCAATTTCATCTGATCTTTACGCTCTTACGTGAATTCAGGACCACATTTTGAATTCCACCGAACCTTCACGATGGCAATTCTACTATGCTTCAACTTCTTAAACTCTCTTTCTAAAATTTCTATAGGCTCTTCTACAAAATTTAACTTAGCATCAACTTGGATCTCATCCAAGGGCACTTTTAGTGTTGGATCAGCCAAACACTTCTTAAGGTTCGACACGTGGAACGTGTCATGAACACCATTCAACTCCTTAGGCAAATCTAACTGATAGGCCATAGGGTCTACTTTCTCAATAATCTCAAATGGTCCAACAAACCTAGGTGCTAACTTCCCTTTCTTCCTAAAGCGTACCATACCTTTCCAATGTGACACTTTGAGCAAGACATAGTCACCTACACTAAATTCTAGAGGCTTTCTCCTCTTATCTACATAACTTTTCTGATGATCACGCGCAACCTTAAGTCTATCCTTAATCTGCGAGATCTTCTCAGTAGTCTCTTTCACTAACTCAGGTCCTATCAACTGACCTTCTCCAACCTCAGCCCACAAAATCAGGGAACGACACTTCCTACCATACAATGCCTCAAACGGCGCACATCTCACACTAGAATGATAACTATTGTTATACAAAAACTCAACCAAACGAAGATGAACATCCCAACTTCCTCTGAAGTCTGGGACACATGCTCTAAGCATGTCTTCCAAAGTCTGAATAGTACGCTCACTCTGACCATCAGTCTGAGGGTGATAAGTCGTACTCATATCTAAGCGAGTTCCTAATGCCTTTTGCATTGACTATCAAAACTTTGATGTAAAACGACTATCACGATCCGATATAATCGAGATCGGCACACCATGTCTAGTAACTATCTCATTCAAATACAATCTAGCCAACCTTTTCATCTTATTATCCTCACGCATAGGTAAAAAATGAGCAGACTTGGTCAACCGGTCCATAATAACCCAAATTGTGTCATGCCCACTACTAGTCCTAGGCAACTTAGTCACAAAATCCATAGCTATCCCTTCCTATTTCCATATGGTAATCTCAGGTTGCTGAAGCAAGCCAGATGGCCTTCGATGCTCAGCCTTAACCTTCAAACAAGTCAAACACCTACTAACATACTCAGCTATATCCTTTTTCATTCCAAGCCACTAATACCTAACTCTCAAATCATAATACATCTTATTAGCTCCTAAGTGTACAGAGTACTTTGACTTATGGGCTTCGTCTATTATCAGGGTTCTCACATCACCCTTCAAAGGAACCCATATTCGATCCAGGTAATACAACGCTCCATCATTCCTAAGTTCAATCATCTCATCCAAACCTTTCTGCAATCCAACAGATTTATCTACAGCCTCCTTTTGAGCCGTCAGTATCCTATCCTTGATACTTGACTGAAGGATCATATTCATAGCTCTAACTCTCTTAGGCTTTACTCTTTCTTTCCTACTTAGGGAATCAGCCACCACGTTCGCCTTACCAAGATGGTAGCGAATTTCACAGTCATAATCACTAAACAATTCTATCCAGCGACGCTGTTGCATATTCAACTCTTTCTGACTAAAGATATGCTGAAGACTCTTACGATCCGTATAGATGACACTCTTTGTCCCATACAGATAATGTCTCCACGTCTTAAATGCAAACACAACCGCACCCAACTCTAAATCATGGATAGTATAATTATTCTCATAAATTTTCAACTGCCTAGACGCATAGGCTATCACTTTTCCTCTCTGCATTAACACACAGCCTAGTCCTATCCCGAACGCATCACAATATACTACAAAATCTTCCGATCCATCGGGGAGAGCTAGAATAGGCGCATTACACAACTTATCCTTTAAGGTCTGAAATGCCAATTCCTGTTCCTCACCCCAATCGAAAGTCTTACTTTTCTGAGTCAAGATAGTAAGAGACTTAGCTACCTTAGAAAAGTTCTCAATGAACCTACGGTAATACCCAACCAATCCTAAGAACGAACGAATCTCAATCGGAGTTCTAGGGGCTTTCCAATTCTTAACAGCTTCATTCTTACTAGGGTCCATGATATGTGTGAAAACACATATCCGTTTTATATCAAAAATAACCCTAAAATGACAAAATTGTACTTAAAATGCTTGAATATTGCTTGTTTTGTCTTTGTGATTGTGTAGGTATGGATAATGCAAAAATCTCAAGAAAACGGTCAAAAACCGGACAATCACGAACACGGGAACAGAAGAGCACACAAAGAGCCGGGAGAATCAAGATAAGGCCTACAAACTCTATTTATCAAATCCATAAATATCGCTGGTGCACTAGTCAGACCAAAGGGCATTAAAGTGAACTCGAAATGTCCATAACGAGTTCTAAACACAGTCTTTAGAATGTCATCCTCATGCACTCTCAGCTAATGGTATCCAGCCTAAGAGTCTATATTTGAGAAAAAAACTCGCACTTTGCCGTTGGTACAAATAGTCATTCAATTTAGAAGTGGATAATGATTCTTAATGGTCAACTTGTTCAATTCTCAATAATCAATGCACATCCTAAAAGAACCATCTTTTTTCTTCACGAACAATACTGGCGCTCCCCATGGCGATGAGCTTGGTCGAATGAAACCTTTGTCTTGGAGTTCTTGGTGTGTCTCGACAACTCCTCCAATCAAAAGGTGACAATCGATTATGGTGACTCTTTGTACAGCGTTGCTTCAGGGATTAACTTAATCCGAAACTCAATTTCTCGAATAGGCGGTAATCCAGTTAGATCATCCAAAAATACCTTAGGAAAATCTCTAACCACGACAATCTCTTCTTGTTTCTTAACACCCATTAAAAATCTCGCTTTCTCTTCCGGTCTCTCTCCTAATACTCTAAGTACCTTGCCATCTGGTAGTGGTATCCTCACTACCTTCTCATGGCAAATTATTTCAGCTTTATATTTAGACAACCAAGGTCCTGTATAAAAGATTAGAAGACAAGTGCAAATTATATCTCGCTACAATGGTACAAGAAAACAATTAAACACACAACTATACAGGGGTCAATACGTCGTATCCCAAACCATAGGATACGCCGTATTGTTCCTGTAGAAACAATTAAATTACTGGAAATTAACTAATTAAGTTTTAAAACTGATAACGTCCAGACATACATACGCCGTATCTAGAGGGGTTCGATACGTCGTATGTAATGTCTGGGAAGACAGACTCCTGCAGATAATTAAGATTCAAATAATTAAATGCGACAAACATTTAAAATGATCAGGTTGTCTCCCGGGAAGCACTTTTGTTTCAGCCTGTCTTTAAGTTCGACCTTTTTCCTCTTCTTCATTCATCGTCAGGTTTCAAGCTCTATGAATTCGTTATCATCCATGTGGAAACTTCTA
Organism: Tanacetum coccineum; assembly: GCA_026074375.1. Classification (NCBI taxonomy): domain Eukaryota; kingdom Viridiplantae; phylum Streptophyta; class Magnoliopsida; order Asterales; family Asteraceae; genus Tanacetum; species Tanacetum coccineum. Next base: position 10,082 of record BQNB010164801.1, read on the forward strand.
TCATGGTATTTTTTAACCTATATCCGTTAACTTTAAGCTTGAACCATTATTGTTGGTGATTTCAACTGCTCCATAAGGATACATGGTTTTAACTGTAAAAGGACCTGTCCATTTTGACTTGAGTTTACCTGGATGTAACTTTAAATGAGAGTTAAACAATAAGACTTTGTCTCCATTTTTAAAGTCTTTATCTCCACGAAGTCTAGAGTCATGCCATCTCTTAGTTCTTTCTTTGTAGATTTGAGTATTTTTGTATGCTCCGTCTCGTAACTCTATTAATTCGTTAAGCTCTATGAAATGATTTTTTGCAGATGCCGTTAGATCCATATTGCATTGTTTAAGTGCCCAATATGCCTTATGTTCAATTTCTACTGGCAGATGACAAGCTTTCCCGTAGACCATGTACATCCTGTTGGTGTCTTATAGGCGGTTTTGAAGGCCCACAATGCATCATTGAGTTTTTTAGACCAATCTTTTGGGTTATATCCTACCGATCTTTCCAAAATATGTTCGATAGCTCTGTTGGTGACTTCGGTTTGGCCATTAGTCTGCGGGTGGTAGGCTGTTGATATTCTATGAGTTACCCCGTATCTAAGCAAAGCCTTTTCAAGTTGAGAGTTGCAGAAATGTGTTCCCCCATCGCTGATTAAGGTTTTAGGAACCCCGAATCTGGCAAATAACCCTTTTAAGAATTTCACCACTACATGAGAATTGTTTGTAGTTAGAGCCTGGGCTTCAACCCATTTAGATACGTAGTCTACCGCAAATAGGATATAATTGTTGCCCCTTGAATCAGGAAATGGTCCCATAAAGTCTAATCCCTAAACGTTAAAGACCTCACATACTTGAATATTGTTCTGAGGCATTTCGTTTTGTGATGAAATGTTCCCCAATTTTTGACATGTGTCGCACTTCATTACATAGTCTTTAGCATCTCTAAAGATACTGGGCCAATAAAATCCTGTTTCGTAAACCTTTCTTCCTATAACTGAAGCACTGTAATGTTCTCCGGTTAGACCAGAATGACAGTGCTCCAAAATTTCGAGGATTTCACATCCAGCGACGCACCTTCTCATTACATTGTCCTGACATAATCTAAATGCGTATGGTTCGTCTCAAAAATAATTCTTCACTTGGGAGAAGAACCGTTTTTTCTTTTTCGGTGTCCATTCGGACGGTACCACTTTTCTGACAATGTAGTTAACATAATCCGCGTACCATGTCTCTTCGTCATTTAGCTTGGTTTTCAATATCATCAAATGCTCATCGGTAAATTTGTCTTCAATTTCTTCTTTGGCTAATTTCCCTATATTTGGATTTTCAAGTCATGATAGGTGATCAGCAGCCAGGTTTTCTGCTCCTTCTTTTATCTTTTATCTCGATGTTGAATCCTTGAAGAAGGAGAACCCATCTGATAAGTCGTGGTTTGGCATCCTGTTTGCTAAACAAATACTTTAAAGCAGAATGATCAGTGTACACTGTAGTTTTTGATAAAATAAGATAAGGGCGTAATTTGTCAAAGGAGAAGACAACTGCTAGAAGTTCCATTTCGGTGGTGGTGTAATGTGCTTGGGCATCGTTTAGAGTTTTGCTAGCATAATAGATAGGTTTGAATTTCCCTTCTATTCTTTGTCCTAATACTGCCCCTACTGTAAAATCACTAGCGTTGCACATTAACTCGAAAAGAAATTCCAATCTGGAGATATTATGATAGGTGCGGTGGTCAATCTTTCTTTTAGTTTATTAAATGCCTTTTTACAATCTTCGGAAAAATCAAACTTAGCATCTTTCATTAAAAGCTGGGTCATTGGTTTGGAAATCATGGAAAAATCTTTTATGAATCTGCGGTAAAACCCAGCGTGCCCCAAGAAACTTCAAACGCCCTTTACATTTGTGGGATAAGGTAATTTGGAAATTACATCGATTTTAGCTTTGTCAACTTCGATCCCTTTCCCAGATATTTGATGCCCCAAAACAATACCCTCGTTTACCATAAAATGGCATTTTTCCCAGTTTAGCACAAGGTTAGTTTCTTCACATCTGTCGAGCACTTTATCTAAATTATTAAGGCATTGGTCGAAGGAATTACCGAATACCAAGAAATCGTTGACAAGTATAAAATATTAATCACCTTTTACTATATAATATATATAATAAATATAAATATATAATAATAAGAGGATAATTAAAATTATCAATCAATAAAATTCCAAGAGGCTTTTTTAAAAAGATATTTACTTTTTACCAAAGCAAAACCCTAAAAACCTTCCTGGGTCATGTCCTGACGAGGTGTGAATGGAAAATCGAGGTAACGTTTGTGGAATAATGCTTGAATAATCACAAATTTAATTAGGTTTTCTATTTCTACAAATAAAATACACAAACAAGTAAAGGCAAACTAAAAACGAAAGCAATTAAAGCCTAAACACGAAAAACGTTAACGGGATTCAAATCTCGTTCTTTAAAAAAACAAATTCTACAAATTTAATCCTACGAAAGCAAAATTAATTTTTAACAATCCTAAATGATAAAAGAAAATTTGAAAAAAAGAATTATATTTTTTGACTTTTATATTTTTTATTATGAATTAAAAACGGATTTAATCTAAAAAATTAATAAAAAATACTAAACTAATTTGGAAAATTCTGAAAAATTGGTGAAAAATACTTTGCGCTATGCTAAACCTAAGAAAACTAAGACGAGGTGAACAACTTATAGTAATAAGCTGTTATTTAAGTTGAAAAGGGCTTATAGCTTAAATGGACTAAAAAGGGTTAAATATTTAAAGTGTGCAAGTTAAAACGGAAAAGACCCAAGGGCACGAGTGGTGGTGTGTGTTGTGTTAAATATGTTGGTTGAGTGAGGTTGAGGTCAGGAGTTCGAGCGTTGCTCACCCCTGATTTCCCTCAACTCCAAACATATTTTTTTTTTGTAAAAATTTTTTAAACAACTTTTTAGTCAAGCTAAAAATAAGGACGTTTTGTAAAAGCAACTTTTCTAAAAAGCACAAATAAGCACAGAAATAGGCTAAAAGGGTGACAGGTTTGCTTAAAAGCTTAAAAGGCTAAAAGGCTAAATTGTTTAGCTTTTTTAGAACTAATAAGCGCAAACTAAGAGCAAATAAGCTAAGACAGATAACTATCTAAACCTAAAAAGCATTTATAAACAAAAATAAGCAAATAAAAATAAGCTAAACTAATCTTAAAGGACAGAATTTCCTAAAAGACTTTTAAACTTAGATTCTAAACCACAAATGCTCATAAGCTTAAATAACCTCTAATCCTAAGCCAAATAAGCTAAAATGACTTAAAACTAACCTAATAAGCAACACTAAACCTAAATGGAGCAAATCTAAATAGCCAATAAGCTCTGATAAGCAAATAAGCTATTTGGCCAAAACTGGTGACCAAACAACCTAAGAGGCCACTTTCTAGCTTATTTTTAAGCTAGAAAATGGATCCTTATGGCTTAGTGGCTTATACCACTAAAAAGCTTATGCAATAAGCTACACTAATCCACAAAGAAAAAGCATTTTGAAATTCATTTGAGCCATTAAAAAGCTTAATGTAAAAGGCAGTTTACACTAAGTTCTACTCTTTTTGGTTTTTTCAGTTTTTAAGGACTAAAGTGCAGGCCTAGGTTCAGCTTATCTAATAAGCCCTAAACTACAAAGTAAGCTAAAACAGATCAACGTTACCTTAAAATCTACTTTTGCACCAATTTTCAGAAGCTAAAACCTACATTTACTTATCTAAATTTAAGATTAAAATGACTGATTAAGCTTTAAAAATCTATGCAAGTGCTTTGATAGTTTAAAATCACAAGACACCTGCACTCCTAAATGCCTTTAATCAAAATATAAACAATGAAGCTAAACTATAAAGCTTAAAACCTACAGATTCAAACCATGATTACTAAACACCTTAGGAATGAATTTTACACTTTGAAGACTTTTCCAAACTGGCTTATAAGATTAATTTAAGCTTCCTAAAATTAACTTAAGGGTCAAAAGTCACCAAGCAGTATTAACTCTTGTTAATACTGCTTATGCCAAACACCCCTTCAGAAAGTGAAAATCCATTTTGAGCTTATAAAACACAGTTTAAACTTTTGATTTTTGAAAACAGATGATGTACTAAGTTTAACTAAGACTAATAAGCAAATTTAAACAGACAATAAGCATTTTAGATAAGCTAATGAAATAAGCAGTATTTT
>BQNB010164803.1:0-14296 GCA_026074375.1 Tanacetum coccineum
CCACGTTAGAAAAGCAAGATTCGAAATTTGAAAAAAAGAGTGTTGGAACCGGTTTGGCCAAGAACCGGACCGGTTCCGGTCAAAACCGGTTTTGACCGGTTCGGTTTTCGGTTTACAAACCGGTTCGGTTCCCCAAATCGGTTTTTTGTTCACCTCTATCTTCACCGACCCAAAAAGAGTATTATTTCGATACTTCCATATCTCCCACATAGACGTTAGGATAATAGCTTCCAACATCTTTTTGCTTTTGAGACTACAACGTATTGATACAATCCAATCCATGATGTCCGCAATAGATAAGAAAACCAGTTGAACCATATCAAGCCAACGTAGATTCTATCCCAAATTTGAGACACATCTGAAAATTGACATATGGGTTTCTTCGTATCTGCCAATAGTATTTTTGCATTATACGGCTTGCACCCATCACAAAACTGGTTTATTTTGTCTTTATATTTTACTCCACCTGGAAATCGGCATAAAATGAAAAAAAATCTAACGTATGTGAGGCTCAAATAAAAACACAAGTGCTGATGGTGCATGTGTCTGGAGTAATGTTTTGAAACCCGGTTCGACCCGGCCGGTTCAACAGGTTGAATCGGTTCCGGTCAAAAAAACAGGTCAAACTGAACCAGGTTTTATATTTTTGAAACCCGGTTAGACCCGCCGGGTTTGAGGTGACCCGGGTCAACCCGGTTCTCGAGACCCGACCAGATTTTGTATTTTTCATTTTTTTTTGCAAATAATATAAGTTAATTGTATATATTTGCGACGTAATTTTATTTTTACATGTTATATTTGTTAGTAAATGATTTTTAGGCTCGGTATATGAAATATTCATAATTTATACATATATTTTTTGTTGTATTATTGCAAATATTATTATTATTATTATTTTTGAAAACCGGGTTGACACGGTGGTTGAACCGGTAACTCAATGACTCGACCGGGTCGATTAGAGACCCGATTTTCAAAACATTGGTCTGGAGGACGTGCAGGTAAGATTGTTCGGATTAAACTGACAATTTTTTTTAAAAGTATTCAAGACATATTTGTTCAGGTCAATATATATACATAAGTGTTCGAGTATAAAATGGTTAGGTTAAGTTATTTTGAAAGCATAAGCCTTAAAAGTCTTAAAATTGTACGTTTATATGCATATATTATCAAATGAATTCTGCCGTTCAAAAAAAAAATATTATCAAATGAAAATTATTTGGATAACTTTGACAATTTGAAGTTCTACGGTATAATAAATCAACACTTCGCATACATGCAAAGTAGCATTTTGAAAGTTCAAGATACTAAATGATTTATTTTATTCGAGGTAACAATATATGTTTTGGCTTTTTCGAAAAGAGCTAATTAGATGCTTCATTAAGGTTTCAAAAATTTTCGACACATTTTCATATAAAACGCAAGTAATTAAAGTGTACAATGTATTTTTATTGTTCTTATAATCTTATGTACTAAGAAGGGTTTTCTTTCTCTTTCTATTCAAAAATATTGTTACATTAAGCGGTCATTAAACTTTGTAACATATAGACATGTATTAAATAAAATGTTCGCATTTAAAAAAATTATATCCTATTTTAGAGCATTCTATGATAAATTTTAAAAAATGTTTATAAAATGACTCATTAATTTCTTTAGACTGTTTAATATTATAATCAATGTAAGTTTATAATATAAAAGGTCTAAGGTGCCGTTTAGTTTGTGAATTTAAAAGGAATTTTAAATTTTGGAAAACTTAAATTCTTGAGAATTAAAAATTTTGGAATTTAAAATGCCTACGCATGTTTGGTTGATAGAAATTCATAATATTTTAAAATCTGTCATTATGTTTATTATTTCAATTTTTTAGGGAGTGACGGATAGGGGTGTCAAAAAAACCCGACCCGACCCCGATTAAGCCTATTCAGGCCGGGTTACACGGGTAAAAAAATTTATTCGGGTCAACCTGAATAACCCGGATACTGAATAGAGGCGGGTATCCGGTTGAAATTTTTTGGTAACTCGGTTTCGGGTCGACCCGATTGACCCGAATAAATATCTTTTTTAATATAAATTTTATAAATTTTCTATTTAAACGAGGATAAAAAATAATTTTATTACGTTTTACTCATATTCGGGTTGACCCAAACCCGAACGGACCCGACCCGAGTTGGCCCGACCCGAATTGACACGAACCCTATTAAGCCGAATTCAAATAAGATCGGTTTCAGGTATGAAATTTTTAACCTTGACTCGACCTTCACCCGACCCGAACATGACCAACCCGACCCGACTAAAATAACGGATATCCTTGATTTAAAAAAATAACAAACCAAGAAAAAATAGTATAAAAACAACTAGAAAAAAAGTTTATAAAAAAATGTTTCTAAGTAAATGAAAATTATTCACTTTTTGAAGTCATTTTAATTCTCCTCATTTTGACAATTCATGAAATTTTAAATTCCCACATTTGTGTTATCAAACACAATATCCGAGAGAAATTAAAATGCAAATGCCATGAATTTTCTCCGATATACCTCAACCAAACATACCCTATAAGTAATTAAAATGGGGGAAAATTCTCAAAATAGACCGGCCGTCTAAAGTGTTTACCCTTTCTAAACCTCAAAAAGTAAACTTCCTAAAATAGACCATGTCTCTTAAGTCACCTAAAAAACTTTTTACTTTTTGTGTAAGTTACTTTTCAGACATGTAAGTCACTTTTTGTTTAAAGTCACCTAAAAAAGTAAGTCTTCTAAAAACATGTCTGAAAAGTAACTGTTGGGAATTATTGATTTGATGAGACAAAATAAATAAAAGAATGAAACAAGATGGACTTAAACGCAAAGCTGGAATTCTTCAAAAGATGGAAGATTTTAAAGATTCTAAAAGATCTCCTTAAGAAGATAAAAGATATAGAAGATAAAGATAAAAGTTAGGAATATATTATTTGTTTCCTAATTATATTTGTTCTTATCCTTTGTAAACCTAGATGATCTCTATTATATAAAGAGACATTAGGTCGTGTAGTTTAGCATCCAGAAAAGTGTGTGTACACAGAAAAATGTGTGTGTGTGTACACTGGATCAATGTAGACGTCTAGTTGGTGAATGTAACTAGTTGTACCAATTTCACGTATATATAATATATCAAAGTATTTATAGAAATATACAAATAATCCTTGAGGACAAAGATTAAATGCAATTTAAACACAAAAATATATAATATAACACGTTTATTAACCGGTAAGTGATTACCGGGTCGTATCCCAAAGAAATGTGAATTGATACCCTCGATTCAGTTTGGACAATGTTATGAATGATTTTCAACTTTTTGATTGATTTTCTACGACTAAAAACAATTAAAACAATTAAATGCAAGTAAATTAACTAAACACGCGGACGAAAAACGGAAACGACAAAATAAACCCTAATTAGCACCTTAACCTAGAATTTGAATTTTTAATCTAATTCTATGAGTAAAAATAAAGGGATTTGCAAAATTTGAAAGCTTAACGATAAAATTTGAAAGAAATCACAAAAACGAATAACGGGAATCGAAAACCGAGCCCTAAAAGCTAAAATGCTCAAAAATAAACCCACGAGAGTCAAACTAATTTTCCTACGTTCTTAATGATAAAAGAAAATTTTCTAAAAAAGATTTATATTTTTTTGATTATTTTTCTATTTTTTATGATTTTTTGAAGTTTTTAATGAAAATAAAAGATTAAAAATACTAAATGAACTCTAAAAATTCTAGAAAAATGACAGAAAATAGCTTAAACTATTTAAATCCTAGGAAAAATAAGCCCAATGTCACAGCTTATAAAATAAGCCGCGAAATAAGCTTTGACAGCTTATAAGGCTTATTGGGTTAAATGGGTATAAAGAATTAAGTGTGCAAGGGTCTTATGAAAAAGACCCAAGGGCACAGCGGTAAGGAGTGGGTGTGTGTGTGTTTATAAAAGGTTGAGGTGTTGAGGTCGGGGGTTCGAGTCTAGTTCACCCCCGACTTCCACTTCCCTTTTTTTTGTTTTTTATGAAAAACTTAAAGAACAAAAGTTGTTAAGGACAACTTTTTAAGCAACTTTAATAAAGATACTATAAGCTGAAACTCAAAAATAAGCTCTTAAAGAGCTTATGAAAAAGCTGTTTTCAGTAAGTGAGCTTTTGAGCTCTAAAAGGCTATGATTCACTAAGAGGCTTGCACACAATTCATTATAAGCTCAATTTGAAAAACAAAAGCTGTTTAAGAAAGCTTATGATGTGGAGAATCTACTTTTGATAAGCTAATAATCCAAATAACACATTTAACTATCTAAATTCTATGATCTAGGAGGCAAACTCAGCAAAGAAAACTTAAAGCTTAAAAACTTAATAAGCTATAAACCTCAATAAGCTATTTCAGATTCTAAGCTTTTGAAGACTTATCTATCTACTTATATGCTATGAATTCCAATTATAAAAACAGATATTTAAAGCTATGAAATTCAAATTAAGAAACTAAGTCTAGATACTACTGTTTTTGGATTTTTGAGGATTTTTGATGAAATTTAAAGCTAAACTAACCTAAGAGTTTAAGCTAGAAATGAAAAACAAGCTTTAAACTAACTAATCCTATATGTAATCTAATAGCTCATTGAATTTTAGAATCTAAAACCTACAAACACTTAGCCTAATTGAGGCTTAAAAAGACAGCAGTAGTAACATAAGTTACTACTGCTGATGCAATTGACAAATGGGGCAAAAACAACTTGCAGGTGACTAAGGTGATAAAACCTGCATTAGACACACTCAATGAGTGTGTCTAAACACATAACAAACAAATACAAAGCTCAAAGAGCATTGGTTCAAAATTTCCAAAGATCTAAAAGAAAACTTGCTCCCCTGGTGCACAGGCAAACATAACAAGCTTCAAAATGAAATTAAGCTCAACTAAACCTACAAACCTGCTCTAAACTTAATCAATTATGAAGATTAAACTGACCAAAGAAAAACCTCCAAGTTACTTTGACTTTTGATGGTCAAATAGTACTAATCCAAACACCCCTTAAAGCTATGACAGATTTCATTAGCTTATGATTCTAAGTTCTAATTATTGAAACCTTAATACCAGATAGCTAGAAGCTTATAACTAACCTAGTGAGCTTATTTTAACAACTAGATAAGCTAGAATTTAAGATCTACAAATTACTCTAATATTTTTGGTTTTTTAGTGATTTTATGACAAGTTAAAAAGTAAACTATGATCTAAGCTATAAAAGCTAAAAACAGATTAAAGTGCATGATTAATAAGCTTGTCTAAACAGTAATAAGCACAAATAAGCAATAGATAAGCAGATTAGCAGAACTAATAAGCGACTTAAACAGTTTTAAGCTAGAATTTAAAGAATAAAGGAATTAAATGAAAACTTACAAAATGCTTCAGCTAAACAGAAGCTAATTGCTCAAATGAGCTTATCAACAGCTCTGGCTTATCAAAGATAAGCCAGTTTAAGTCCTTGGAAGCTCTTCCATTGTTAGCTTCCCTTCCATAAGCCTTTTATCCAAATAGCCAAGGTTTTTAACTATTTTTAAAGTTAAAGTAGATTAAATGACTATTTAAGCTCAATCACAAGCTTATAGACTTGTGAGAGCTTAAAAGAGCTTATGAATCCTTATACTGTCACTAGAGCTTATATAGAGCTTTTTGATAATTTATTAAGAAAACTTAAATTCCATTAACTAAAAAGCTTGATTACATTACTTGAAAAGAAAATTACAAACGTTTAAATGAAAATTACATTTACTTGAAACTTAAATCTTAAGCTAAATTACCTAAAAAATCCAAAAGCTAAAAACTAGAAAAAAAAGATCCATCTTTGTGTGTGAGGAGTGAGTGGCTATATATAGCCTGTCTTTGAAGCTTCTAGGTCCATATCCTGCTCCTCTTGAATCAATATTGGCCCTTCAATCAACTTTCATCATTGGATGCTCATTCTTGACCTTTGGATTAGATTTTTAGCACACGGATTGCCAGCGTGGCAATCTGTGATGTGACACCTTTATGTTACTTCTGTGAGTACCTTAAGTATAAATCCCAACATTCCCTTGTGCTTCCTTATCATCCAACGCGTCATTCTTTGTTGGGGATAGACCAATAGGGCGCGTTTGATGATGTATCACTCTGCCCATGTGTACTTTGTCCCATGAATTGTCTTTTCTGTCCCTGGGCCCAGGTTGTGGAGTGTGGTTTTTGTTATAAAAAGGTAATAACGGGTGTTAACTTTTTAAGTTATAAAAGTTAACACCATTAGGTTATTTAGGGTTTGTTTTGTTAACTTTGAGGGACGGGTTTGGTATTTTTAAGATTTTTGTCTTGTTGTGACTTTGACTTTAGTTGACTAAGAGTTGACTTTTTGACTTTGATAGCTTCCTCCCGACTTTTTGTGTGCTCTTCCGTTCCTGTGTTCGAGTTTGCCCAGTTTTAACCGTTTTCTTAGGATTTTTGCTTTATCCGTACCTACACAATAAGAAAGACAAAACAATCAATATACAAGCCCTTTTATGCACAGTTTTGGTCTTTTTAGGGTCTATTTTGATATAAAATGGATATGTGTTTTCACACATATAAAAGGTCTCATGATCATTGAGGCAGAGATAGGGGCCACTTCATACACCGCATATATGTGGATGGAGGACCAGCTTCAGAAATACTGTATGAGCATTGCTTCAATAGGCTCTGCCCGGAAGTAAAGAGCCAAATGATTCCGGCCACCACACCCCTCATTGGTTTCAGTGGATAAGTCATATGGCCAATGAGACAGGTATTATTGCCAGTAAAAATAGAGGATGCGGAACACTCAAATTCCATATAGATGAATTTCGTGGTGGTAAGGTCACCATCTTCGTATAATGGGATCATCGGAAGGCCAGGGGTAAGGAAAATCCAAGCAGTACCATCAACAGCTCATAGAATGCTAAAATTCCTGATACCAGGAGGGGTACTCACTCTACGGAGCAGTAGGATAATCCCACTCGAATGCACAATGGTCTCCGGACCAGAAGCACAGCCTTTCGATGTCATTCAGGCAGTGGAAGAAAGAATTAAAGTAGCTATTCATCCAAAATATCCTGAGCAGACAATTGCAATAGGTTCCACCCTAACAGAGGAAGGCCGAAAGGCGCTATGTGACCTACTTAGACGCAACCTTGACATATTCGCGTGGAAACCAGAAGACATAACGGGGGTTCCGCGACACTTAGCAGAGCATCATCTAAATGTTCGAGAAGGATGCTCTCCGATCAAACAAAAGAAAAGAAGCCAAGCACCAGAAAGGAATAAAGCAATACAAGAAGAAGGAAGAAAACTTATGGATGCTGGCATAATAAAGGAAGTCCATTACCACAGCTGGTTGTCAAATCTGGTGATGGTCAAAAAGCACGACAACAGTTGGCTAATGTGTGTGGACTTTAAGGATCTAAACAAGGCATTCCCTAAAGACGGTTATCCACTACTAGAAATAGATTGAAAGGTGGAGTCCCTTTGCGGACACCCCTTCAAGTGCTTTCTAGATGCGTACAAAGGCTATCACCAGATAAAAATGGCCAAAGAGGATCAAGAGAAAACAGCCTTCATCACAAGCCAAGGGATATTCTGCTACTCCAAAATGCCTTTCGGTTTGAAAAACGCCGAAGCAACTTATCAGCGCCTGGTAGACAAAGCATTCCAAAAACAAATTAGCAGAAAATTGGAGGTATATGTGGATGACCTGGTGATCAAAAGCCGCACGGAGCATGAAATAATAAGAGACATTGACAAGACGTTCAAAACTCTAAAGGAAATCAACATGAAGCTAAATCCAAAGAAATGCACCTTTGGAATAGAGGAAGGTATGTTCCTGGGATACAAAGTGAACACCAAGGGGATAAAGGTGTGTCCGGACAAGGTCAAAGCTGTTTTAAGTCTATCATCCCTAAAATGTCTAAAAGATCTACAAAAGCTGAATGGAAAGTTAGCGAGCCTAAACAGATTCCTTTCTAAATCAGCAAAAAAGTCATTACCATTCTTTAAAACTTTAAAGAAATGTACAAAGAAGAGTGACTTTCAATGAACCACGGAAGCAGAAGCTACGTTTAAGCAAATGAAACAACTAATAGCAGAGCTTCCCACACTAACTGCGCCTACGAAAAAGAGGAGCTTATTGTTTACCTTGCGGCAGCAAAGGAAGCCGTGAGCGCAGTCTTGATGACGAAAAGGGAGGCAAAGCAAATGCCAATCTATTTTGTTAGCCGCGTCCTGCAAGGTCCAGAAGTAAACTACACTGTAATGGAAAAATTAGTATTAGCTTTAGTGCATGCAAGCAAGCGACTGAAGAGATATGTCCAGGCACATACAATCATCGTCGTCACTAACCAGCCAATCAAGCAGATATTGTCAAGACCAAAAATCGCTGGAAGAATGCAGAAATAAAGCATTGAGCTAGGTGAATATGACATCTAATACAAACCAAGAACATCAGTCAAAGGACAAATCTTGTCGGATTTCATAGTGGAACGTCCGGAAGATGACCCACTAGACACACCCGTGGAAGCGGAAGAAGAACTTTCAGACCCATGGACATTGTTCACGAACGGATCGCCCTACGTAGATGGTTCCGGAGCTGGCTTGATACTAATAAATCCGGAAGGAGTAGAATTCACTTACGCTCTGAGATTCAGGTTCGATGCATCCAACAACGAAGCTGAATATGAAGCTTTAATAGCCGATCTTAGGATCACGAAGCAGATGGGTATAAAAAGTCTTCAAGCAAATGTGGACTCAAGACTAGTGGCTAATCAAGTCAATGGATCCTATATAGAAAAAGAACCTAGCATGATACAATATCTAAAGAAGGTCAAAACATTAGCACGCAACTTCAAAAAGTTCTCAATAAAATAGGTGCCTAGAAGTAGGGGTGTCAATCGGGTTATCGGGTCGGGTTTAGAGCTTATCGGGTAGGGTCTATCAGGTTTTGAAAAAACAAAAATTAACCCGCAATCTGACCCTATAAGGAATCGGGTCTATCGGGTTCGGGTCTATCAGGTTGCGGGTTATCGGGTTGGGTCTATCAGGTTATCGGGTTACTTGTTAAGAAAAATAAAATAATACAAATAGTCATAAGCTTGTTTATCAGTATCCTTACGTCAAAAGCTTCTTACATGTTTTGTTAAAGCTAATTTAATAATCGATTGTCATAAATAGATAACAAAATATAACTATATACCACAAGAATTCAATGTCAATAATTTAACACTTTTATAATCGCACAACAAAAACATAGTCTCTTTATAATCATATAACAGAAACATACATATATACTACTATGTGATTCACAACCTCATAAAGACATGACAGAAACATATTATAGTGAAAAACACTCGTAGCCTTTTTAAAATCGAAGAAACAACGTTAAAAGTATACAAGTTATGATCATTATACGTTTTCCTCTCCATATATAACTCTTCCAAAATAAGTCACTATATCTTAACGGGTTTATCTGGTTGACCCGATAACCCGATAAGAAACTAACTAAGACCCTAACCCGACTCTATAATGCTATCGGGTCTATCGGGTTAACCCGATAAGTTAAGTTGGACCCGAATCAACCCGACCCTATAAGGCCTTATCAGGTTTGGGTCGGGTTCGGGTTAGGTCGGGTCAACCCATTTGACACCCCTACCTAGAAGTGAAAACAAGAAGGCTGACACATTAAACAAAATAACATCCACTAGCTTCGCTCACTTAACAAAACAAGTGCTTGTAGAGGAACTTAAAGAAAAGTCCATAAATAAAGTGGAAGTGTTAGCGGTTGTAGAGGAAGAAGGAGACACATGGATGACCCCAATATATAACTACCTCGCGAAAGAAGAACTTCCTGCGGATAAGAAAAAGGGAAGAGCCATACGACGCAAGTCAGGACGGTATGCTGTAATCAATGAGGTCCTATACAAGAAGTCGTGTCTTGGACCATGGTTGCGATGCGTAGGGCCGCTACAAGCAAACTATGTCTTGAGAGAAATACATGAGAGGTCTTGCAGTATGCATGCTAGAACAAGATCTGTGGTAGCAAAAGCCATACGGACATGGTACTACTGGCTAATAATGCATGCGGGTGCAAGAAAAATAATAAGGGAATGCCAAGATTTCCAGGTTCACCGCCCTGTGCCAAGGAACCCGCAACACAAATTGACTCCCATCATGTCCCCCTGGCCATTCTATAAATGGAGAATTGACATAGCCGAAACCTTCCCGAAGGGGCCTGGCAAAGTCAAATTCCTAATAGTGGCAATGGACCATTTTACGAAGTGGATCGAAGCAAGGCATGTCGCAACCATAACGAGCAATCGGGTCAAAAAATTCGTATGGGACAACATAGTCTGCAAGTTCGGTCTGCCAGGGGAAATAATATCTGACAACGGAAAGCAGTTCAGGGACAATCCATTCAAAGATTGGTGTGAAAAGCTATGCATCCGCCAGCGCTTTGCCTTCGTCAAACACCCACAAGCCAACGGCTTAGTAGAGAGAGCAAACAAAAGTTTAGGAGAAGGAATAAAGGAGCGACTAGATGAAAGATGCAAGGATTGGATTAAGGAAATACCACATGTCTTATGGGCACACCGCATAATGATTAAGTCAAGCAACAGGGACACACCATTCTCACTCACCTACGGTACGGAAGCAGTCATTCCAGCAGAGATTGGCATGCCCACCTTAAGGACAGCAAAAATAGACATGGTGCAGAATGATGAGGCCTTGAAAATCAATCTTGATCTTTTAGAAGAAAGAAGAGAGCAAGCAGCAATCCGTGAAGCAAGAAGTAAGGCAAATATGGAAAAGTAATACAACTCCAAAGTCCACAACACAAGCTTCAAACCTAAAGACCTGGTGTACCGTAACAATGATTCCAACCATGCAAAAGATAGCGGAAAGCTTAGCCCAAAGTGGGAAGGACCGTACGAGGTAACAGAAGCACTTGAGAAAGGGCATACAAGCTCAAGGACCGCAATGGAAAACTTTTCCGCGAACTTGGAACGTCCGTAACCTTAAGAGATGTTACAACCATGAAATGTGAGCACCCTTCCCACGCAAAGCTTTGCAGCGGAAGGGGCATTATTTGAATTTCTTTTTTCTATCATGTAATGTCTTTTATTTAAACTAATGAATGAAATGTGAAGCCTAGCTACCTTCACAAGTTATTTAAAATTTTATCGTTTCTTTTACTTTACAAAGTTATGTACATATTATGTGATTGGTAAGATGCGCACGCCAAAGGGGCACGACCCCATAAATACAAGTTATTATTTCGCATAATACAAGGATGAACAGCCTAACAATGAGCTCATTACATAAGAGGTTTGCAAGCCCAGTACCAGGAGAATAGCCCATAAATATTTAACTAAGACTATCATCACAAACGTATAACAGTGATACTAAAAGATAGCAACAAAGACATGTTAATAGAACATAAATATGTTATGTTACATCACGACCATGACTGTCAAAATACAGTTAACCTCAACAAAAAGGCCACATACGGCCGCGGTAAGAACTATAGAGTACAAAAAGAGATAAAAGTCCAAGTACAACTAACGGTAGGAAGCACTACCGTAGCGAGAGGCTCAACTATCTGCAATAGGTTCAAGGGAAGTTGCCAGCTCTTCTTTCTCAATTACAATTCCGCCGGAGGAAGGATCTTCAACCTATGGCTCAGCATGGACAAACTCATAGTCCGCTACCGATAACGAAGGAATTGAAACTAACACAGATTGTGCAAAGGTAGTAGATAGGTTCATAACAACATCAGCAGTAATAGGAATTCCAGAAGTGCTAGCTTCACCAAGCAAGTTTTTAGAAGGAAAAGGTTCTATAAGTAGAACCATAGCGTCAGAAAGAGACAAGTGTCGTGCCTCCACGTCACCCCTAATCCTCTGAATGCGGTTATGAATAACTTCTAAGGAGAAAGATAGAGAAGTCTTCCTAAGAACCACATTGTCTTCCGGCCTATGAATCAGAAGCATAAGTTATTTATGGGAAAGCTGCAACTCGCCAGCGTCCGGAGCCTCAGTAGCAGGACCCTCTAAGTGAAGAGAATCCATTATGTTAGCAATGCTGGCATCCTTCTGGGACGCCAGCAAAGTCAACAAAGAAAAATCCACGTCGCGAAGAGCATTGACTGCAGAAACATAATCCGCATCTGTGGAAGGTTTGTAGGCAGCCACATCACTAAGAGCCCTTCCAGCTTTCCCATGCTCAATGCCAGCTGCTAAACCATCTTGCATTCCATTGTCAACCGCTTGCCCAATGGATTTCCCCAAGACAGATAAGTATTCTGGCGATTAAAGGCACTTGATAACAACAAGTTTCAGCCCACAACTTAAAATCCATCTTCTCCCGGCAATCGTAAACAGAGAGCTAGGATAAAACTTATCATCCAACTGAAGGGCCATCCCTATCAAGTTATCATCTACTTCTGCGACCTTCTCAGTAAGGACTCTGACTTGCTCATCCAGTACAACTTTGATTTGCTCTTTAAAAACTCATAACCAGTGACTTGGTTGCAAAGTCTGGCACAAGTAGTCTCTAGCAAAGACACATGCGAGAGCAAAAACAATTATATCAGAAGAAAGACAAAAATACAAAAAGGATCAAAGATAGAGACAATATATGAATACCTGATCAGTAAGGCTACTCTTTTCAGACTCTAAAGCAACAGCCTT
Organism: Tanacetum coccineum; assembly: GCA_026074375.1. NCBI lineage: Eukaryota > Viridiplantae > Streptophyta > Magnoliopsida > Asterales > Asteraceae > Tanacetum > Tanacetum coccineum. The sequence goes on from BQNB010164803.1 coordinate 12,732, forward strand.
AATAGATAATTCGTCAAAAGCAGTCCGAAGAATGGAGAAGTCATACGAAAGTTGGTCAGCATTAGCAGCAAGGGAAGAAAACTCATTTTCTCTCACAGAAGCCGAAGACTCCAAAGCCGCAACCTTTTCTTCAGAAGCACACACCTTTGCTTTAAGAGTAGAATTTCTCTGTTTTTGAAGATTTAGCTCGGCAGCATGCAGAGCTTCCGTAGCTTCAATAGTAGTAACATAACCACGGAGGCGGATTGCTTCTGTGGCCTCAGCTTTTTTTTAATGATAACTAAGATTTCAAGCTGGCAACCTCAGCATCTTTCTCCTTCAACAAGTTAGTCTGCCGGGCACACTCCTCCTCTAGAATTTTCTTTTTTCTAAGAGTATGCTCTGCCCTCATTCGGACCTCAGCACCAAGGCACGTCTGACGTGCCGCCCCCACATTGAATTCAGCATACAACTGATCATACTACATAGCACGGAGTTGAGAAAAGAGAGCAGGGGGAGCCAGCTGATCTGTTAAGGTATGAAACATATAAGGATCATCCAAAACATACTCGTTGGTAATAGTTCACTTGGGAACATATACCCGGTACAGGGTCTGAAGGTTCAAATCCTGAACAGCATAAAAGGAGTCAGCAGAAAGATCTGGATGGATCGGACTAGAAGGACCTGCAACATTATGCCCACTAATAGATATGGAATCCTTAAAAAGTGCAGGGTTTATAGGGTTAACCTTGACTTTGGGCACCGAAACTAGAGAAGTCTCAATAACAGCAGTAGTAGCGACAGCCGCGGTCATCACCGGGGGATCCGGAATAGTAGACCTGACAAGAGAAGACACTTCAACATTCGCAGCATGGGTACCAGAATGATGAGATGAATCCGAAGAAATTACAAACCTCACGCCCGTAGGTTTAGTCCGCAAGTTAGGACCAGAGACAGAATTGGTGCACTCACCCCCTTCACGCTCTGGCGTTGGGGTCACGGAAGAAGTAACGAAAGGTACAGTGGCTGCAGCCGTAATCCCAATTTATGCAGATAACTATTTCCCACCGGTACTAGCAAAAGCACTAGAACTGCCGTAATCCTCCCTTAGTTTCTTTGGGGGAAGAGTGGAACCACTAGCATCTCCAGCTGTTTTTCTTTTTTTCTTCAACCTCCTGGGTTTCTCAGCAGCATCTTCATTTACAGGCTCTACAATTGCTTTCGTCAAAGCAACATATTCACCTCCCTCGGTAGAATGTTCCTCTTCCGCACCATTTCCTTCATCAAATAACCTGTCGGTGCTCTCAGTCATATTTCCCTTGTTACTCGTTATAGTAGCCGGGATGAGAGGAGCAAGCAGAACAACACGCCCGCGAGTAGCCTCAAGTAGCGGAACCTAATCGCCTACTTTTTCCATCTCACCCACTCTAACCTTGGTGGGATCAGCAAGATGGATGAAAGAAAAAAGACCCATAGCTGCAAAACAATAAAAACGAACAATTAGAAATAGAGTGGAAAGGAAAAACAAAACAAGTAAAGAAAAGCCACTGGTATGTGCTTAAATACACATACCTTTTTCCATTGAA
>BQNB010164804.1:2277-14296 GCA_026074375.1 Tanacetum coccineum
AGCTTCATTATAGGTTCTAGGATCTTCCTCAATACTATAGCAATATGAGTATTGTGATCCAACTTGATCTCTCGATCCCTCAACTAAATATAGCTGAAAATCAGAACCATATGATTTAGCTTTCTTAGCTCTTTTACCTCTTCGAGGCTCAGGAATCTCATTTGGTACATCATCAGTATGATCATCCATTTGAGATTCTTGCACATTTGGTATAATGTCATTTGGTCTAGGTATTGAAGAAAAATGATTCTCATCAAATATGACATCTCTTGATTTTATAATTAAGTTTATAGAAACAGAATCATTAGGTTCAATAACATAGAACCTACATGCCTTGGAATGCTCAGCATATCAAACAAAAATGCAATCAATACCCTTTTCACCCAAATGACAAGTTGGGTCGTTTCTTATACCAAAGTTCATATGGGGTAGTCTTGTTCCTTTTATTAGGAACCATATTCAATAAATAGCAAGCCGTTAACATGGCTTCTCCCCAGAACCCCTCACTCAAACCCGAGTAAGATAATATGGAATTAACCATTTCATTAAGAGCTCTATTTTTTTTTCAGCCACACCATTTTGCTGTGGTGTGTAAGGAGCTGTAGTTTCATGAATAATTCTTACAGACTAAAAAATTACAGGATCATAAAATTCACCACCTCTATCTGTGCGTAAGGTTTTAACTAATTCATTTTGTTGCAATTCAACTTTTGTTTTATAAATTCTAAATTTATCAAGGGCTTTATCTTTTGCATGTAGCAAGTAAACATAACAAAACCTAGAGGCATCATCTATAAAAGTTTTGACATACTTTTTATTGCCCAAAGATGGTGTAGCATGAAAATCACATAAATCACTATGTATTAACTCAAGTATGACATATTTCCTTGTTATACTTTGAAATGGTTTCCTAATGATTTTTGTTAACATACAGGTAGTACAGTTTTCCAGATTTTCATCAATAGCATAAATTAAATCATCTTTAGATATTTAAAGCATTCTTTTATAGTGTCTATGTCCTAAACGAGCATGTCATAATGAGGAATTAGTAACAGTAGAAGAAGACATATAAACAGAATCTGAATCATCAGGAACTTTATTCAAGTTCAACATAAACATACCATTGTTATAATATCCAAACCCTACAAACATACCAGACTTCGATAAAATATACTTATCGAATTCATACACCTATTTGTATCCACACTTATTCAACATAGGAACAGAAACTAAATTCTTACGAAGTTTAGGTACATACAACACATTAAACAAAGTAATGGTTTTTCCAGAACTAAATTCTAATGCTACGCTTCCTTTGCCATGAACAGGAGCGAAATGTTCATCACCCATGTAAAGTACAGATCTGTCTTCCACCGGTTCATATGTCTTAAACCAACAACAATATTTACAAACATGAGTTGTAGCACCAAAATCTATCCACCAAGCAATTGCATCAACCTGCACATAAAATGCTTCAGAAATTAGTGAAATAGAATATTTAATAAATATGTTCCAAACAGGCACTAAATTCTGACCTTGGTTTTGGGATTGGTCCTTAGACCCCTTTCTCAAACCACCAGCATTTGCGTTGTTCTTTTTACCACTACAGCAATCCCTTTTAAAGTGACCAGTCTTGTCACACTTCCAACATTCCAACTTTAGTTTCTTGTTGGAACTAGAACCACTGTTGTTCTTATTTGACCATTTTTTACCTTTGTTTTGTTTGTGATGTTTGTTCTTAACCTCTTTTGTCATATTAATAGAGGGTCCACCAATTTCTTTACTCTTACCCTTATCACTTTTTTGTGCCCTTAGATGTTCCTCTATACACAAGTGACTACCAAGTTGGACCAAAGGCGAATCGTCTTTACTATGTTTCAAAATATGTTTGAAATCCTTCCAGGAAGGAGGAAACTTATCAATTATACTTGAAACAGAAATGGATTCATCCATTTTCAAGCCATGTTGTGTGTATTGTCCAAGGATCCTAAGGAGTTCATTAAACTGTTCCATGACTGGTCTAGAATCGACCATTTTATAATTGTTAAAACTACTCACAAGGAATTTCTTACTACAAGAATTTTCTGCCATGTACTTGGATTCAAGTGAATCCCACAATTCCTTAGCCGATTAAACATTCGTATATACATCAAAGAGAGAGTCCGACATACCATTCAAAATGTGTCCCCTACATATGTAGTCATCGTTCTCCCACTTTGCCCTTATCCTGATTGCTTCCACTGTAGCATCTTCCACCAATTCCGGCATCAGTGTAGTCAACACATAAACCACCTTCAATGTCGTCAACAAGAAGTGCATCTTCTTCTTCCTCTAATCTAGCTAGAAACAATCTATCACAAACTTTTGTATTTTGAGGACTAAATTACTTAACCGGCAATTACTTCACGACAATTCACTACTTCACTTCACTTACAACTTCTCTTTACTTCTCTCTACTTCACTTCACTTCACAACTTCATCGTTCACAACTTCATTACGCTTTCACAACTTCATACGATACAAAACTTCACTTCATCTAGACACTATACGAATTAACACCTATCTAACACCTACTTTACTCTGATCAACCGATTAACTATAACTTACAATGATCACCACCATCTACCTACTACTATACAACACCTTCTCTACAATATACATAAATGATTTACAAGATATAATACAACTTCACAACAACACCAACTAAACTATAACACTTCTTGACTTGATGATAAGAAGTATTCTTCTCTTGCACTTGAGAAATTAAGCTTGAATCACTTGGAAACAAAAGCTTAAGATTACATGATCAAAGGATTGTAGGAGATGTGTGGACTGATTTTAGACAGAAAATAATGAGTGCAAAAGGTTAGAAAATCAATGGGGAACAGTCCAGTATTTATAGGCAAACTGAGGAGCATTTTTGTCTGTCCGACCCCCTTATAATTAAGAGGACCGCCCAGGCTAGGACGCTCCCTTTTTTGTCTTTTCTAGGGGAGGTGTTTTCTGAAACATTTCTAGCCGTTTTTAGGTAGAAAATTTGAATTCAAAATATTTATTTTGAATAAAACATTTCTTTTAAATGTAGAAAATGTTTTGTAAAAGTTATAAAAATGTTTGTAATATTTTATAAAAAATGTGAGGTTGAATAAAAAATTCCTTTAATCATAAAATGCATTAAGCATTTATTTATTCATACCTTTAAGTGATTTAAATTTTCGAAATGATAGTTTACTACTAATTACTTGTTTACGTTTTAATTTTACATTGAGCGTTTTTACATTTTGTGCTTATCAAACATAGTGAGATCGAAAAATATTAATAACGTTTTTAGGCATTATTTCTATCAACAATCTCCCCCTTTTTGATGATTACAAAAATCTAAACTCATTAAATGTAAAATTATTTTTAAACAAGTGTTTAGTGAGTTTTATTTCCATTTCTCTTCCTTTTTGTAGAATCAAAAAGGCTTCGTCGATGATTACGCGTAGAATCGACGGTATAAACGCTCCCCCTTGATGTGTGCTCCCCCTCGTTCGAGGGCACCAAGGAATCGAGCTATGGTAACTTTGCTACAAAAAACAAGTTAGAGGAACAACACCAATGTTTCTAACATATAGCAAAGAAAAGAAAAATAATAGAGTTCAACCAACTAACAATGTAAGATTATCAAGAAATTTGTGTAAATCAATAACCACAAATATATATATCAACTAAAATGTAAGGACAAGTAAGAGCATAATTAAAACATAAAACTAAAGACCATTCATTAAACATAAGAATTGTGTATAAAACACAATCATGCATACATCAAATTGTGAAATAATATGCTTGAAGCATATTAATACGACAAACATAAAAATTAAACTACAAAGGTCCTAATATTCCTAGAATTCCATAGGACTTGCTTGCAAAAGGTTTAGGTTGAAAATTATTTGAAACATGAGAAACTAAACATAAAGTATGTTTAGTTTAGAGAGATTGATGGTGGTGGAGTGTTTGGAAAGGGAGGTTGTGAGACATGTGTTCCATGATAAGAAAGACCATATATTGAGTTCATCCTCCTCAAGTCCAAAGATGAGAGAAGACGATTTGTGCATGCAACACAAGCAGAATCTCCATGAGCTTCAAGAAGGTACCAAGGAAGGGTGATTGACTATATAGAGGCAAAGAGTGGAAGTATTAAATTGAACATCAATTGGAGTAATTGGTGAGAGGGTAAGAGTGATGTCCATTGATCTACTTTCTTGAATTGGAGGTGGTGGAGGAACTCTTGGAGGAGGAGATGTTGGTGAGTTCAAGTAACCATTGTTGGTGTGATGTAGAGATTTGATGAATTGGGTATGTAAATTCAATGGAGGATGACGAGGTATCTTTAGTTGATGGTGTTTTTGAATGTGCATTTGGAGCACTAGGTGATGGGAGTTGAAGTTTTGGGTGGATAGGGTATTTAGTGTCATCTGATTAAATCCATAAACAATTGTTATGGTGTAATAGATTGATTTGTCTTTTGGAAGCTTTGGAAATGGAATGCTCTATGTGGATGCCATGGAGTTTATGGTGGTTGATAATGGATGAAGAAGATGATGAAGTGGTGGTAAACATTTGGAGGGAATTTATTGGAAGAGAATAGTTTGGAAATATAATGAATTTGAATTAGTTTAAGGATTTCCAAAATATGTTCGAGTTTTCTAGGTAAGGATAGCTGAGGCTAGGTAAAAGAGAGTCAAAAAGCAGAAAGAAACAGTAAAACCCATGAACTGTATGGCCGGCCCACTTAATTATGGTGCCGGTCCCCTTAATGATAAGGGGACTGTCCTTTGAGAGAAGGAGGGCTGCCCATCTGATGCATTTCAAAACGATCAAATTTTTATTTTTGCTAATTATATTTGAAAAAGGTTTTTCGTTTGGTAATCAATTAGCTGCAAGTCCTATGTGGACCATATATGGTGCATAAACAATAGTATCATATAAGCATCATTTTGTGATCAATTCATGAAATAAGTATATCATATATGCATGCAATTTTGTAAAGATATGTGAAATAAAAATAAACACAAAGATCATATTAATACACATAAAAATTAGAGGTTCTAAGGAAGCTAAACAAGTTCACATCCTTCTGACTAAGTCGGGTTGACATCACACAAGAAATTAAACATAGACATAAGTTCACATAAAGTCCTAAACGAGTTATTCTACCAAGCTAATCATCATTTAACATCTTCATTTCTTTTTCTTTCCGAAGACTCCTCGTAATTCCTTCTCAAACGATTTAAATCCACCTCTAACTTCTTCATGGATTTGTTGAGATTGATTGAGCAAGACAGTTTGTCGCTCGAAGAGAAGATCATCATCTTGTTGAGAAAAAGTGGGAATGTCGTATCTTTGGTAATTGAGTGGACGAAGGGAGTTAAGATACGTGGTAGGAGATGGGGTACTAGCACAAGAGGCACCATCATCCTCATCATCATCTCCTTGGTGAGATGAAGATCCATAGTTATGATGGGCGGATGTTGATGAGACAGAGTGACAGGATTTTCCACGATCACTTTAGGGTTTTTGAGTTTGTTTTAGAGCAAGTGGACGCATGACTCGATCAACAACATTGTAAATGCCATTGTCAAGATGAGGATAATGTTCCATGACGTATCAAAAGATAAGAGTAAAGAACATGCCGTAAGGAAGATTAGCGGTTGGAGTAGCCCGAGCACATTTAATTCGTTTGACAAAGAAATAAGCAAGATTATATTGTTCTTCGACAACAATACAATACAACATGTGAGCGAGACTAGCCGGGAGATGGTCCTGGTGGCCTCCTAGTCCGAACACATTCTCACGAATGAGTTCTTCCCAACGCTTCATGTCTTGACTCAATTATTTAGTAAGAATTTGATTAGGAGTGAGAACGACATTTTGAATTTTCATGGTGCGGTTTAACTCGACACGATTCAATTGAAGAAATCAACGAATATCATCATGAGTAGGAAGATCAGTATGATATGTTCCCTCAGTCTCTTAGGAATATGTAAGAGATGCAAGGTCCCATTCGTTTGTGAACACGGCTTGACCATTATACAGATGTCTGAGAATTTGACCAAATTGTGCGAGAGAGAGAGTGATGAATTCATGTTGGATCATGAATGAGATTAGAAGATAACCGTATTCATCGGTTTGGACTTTGACTTGACTATAAAAGTATAGAATGAATCGAGGAACGATTGGTTCGTTGATCTCAAAAAGATAATTGAAGCAAACGTTGGTGAACATTTGCTCAATGCCGTTGGATTTGTAATAGATTTGATCTACGACTTGGGCCTCTCGAGAATGCAACGGTATTCGCTTGGTTATAGAAGTTGAGCATGGAAAAGGGGGCGGGAGACGGGAGAGAATCCAGGTATTTCAGATACTTTAGGGATAGAGGATTTAGTGCGGGAGGTATCACCAACAATTGATCGAGGCATGTTTATCACCTAAACAAGACAACAACAAAATAAAATATTACTACGAGTATATTAAAAAGAAATTTAAGTTTTGAAAACAATATATGTGGAACAAAGATTACTTCGACTCTAAAAATAAAACCTAAGAGGTAATCCACACGTCCTCTGACTCAATCTAGAGTATCGAAGAATATATATTAATTAATGATATTCGCAACCTAGTCATTATCCTTGTCAAGTTTGCTAAATAAGTAGGGTAGAGATTATTTTGATTTTAGAACAAAATACTAAAAATAATCCAAACGCTTCTCTAATAACATCTGACTTGACTAAGATCGTCGAAAGATATACATTACGTTGTATATTTCGCCGAGTAAATTGAGTTCATTATGTGTGACTTAACAAAAAGAGATGATGTTTGTTTTGACTTAAAATGACAATTTGAAGTGTTAAACCAAACGCCCCTTTATATTTATAAAATTTCATTCATTGATTCGAAAAATATACATTGAGTCATGAATGCTTTGAAAATCTATACATGATTGTTTTTAGCATGTTTTTGGCATTAATTAACTATGTACAAGTTCTGTTTGGAAATCTCCTAGTTAAAAAAAGTTTTTTTTTTATATATATATATATATAGTGGAGTGTTATATTGAGAACTCATTTTTGGTGCAGAACTTTACAGAACTCTTAAAATGAATCTGAATCATGTGGATGATCTGGTAAAGTTTTAAGACAAATGTGCCAAAATTGTAATTAAACAAAAGATAAAGTATTTCTTCTCAATTAAATAAAAGACTAAAAGGGTATTATTGGTAGCACACATTATTTAGTTTTCATCTCTCTCCTCTACCATAACACTAATCCTTAGTTATAGCCCCAATAAAAAACCTACCCCTAGAAACAATCGTCAATTCTTCTCTTTAAATCCTTTATTCGTATTATTTTTTCTTACACCAGGTTCGTTTTTTAATGATGATTTAAATGTATAATTAAGTTTTTTTTCTTCTGGTTATCTTATAAAGGATCAATTTTTTTCTTTCAGGTATCTGTGATATTTAATTTTATACTTATTTAATTCGTTTGTGAATGCTATAGCCGTAGTTTTAATTTTGTTATTGTTAATTCTGTTTCATTTCAAATGCGCCTCTTGATGGCTGGTTCTCTATTTATGCCGCTTTTGTCTAAATGCATCTGAGATATTATTTTACCGTATAATCTTTTTTCTTATATGAGTAAATAACTAATAGGATGTCATTGCACTAGTATTTTTGTCGACAGATAGAGACCTCTACATTTTAGGTTCACTTGATAAGCTTATGTGTCAACATGTGAAACCACAGGAACCTTTTTTTTGGCGATCTTGAGTTCTCCATTGGTCACCAATCGATTAGTGTAAAACTATTTTTATTTTTTCATCATGTCCCATCAAGCACTGCCTCGTATAAATAACGTTAGTTTGATGATGATTTAATTGTATAGGAATAATAGATTTGGATTGGTGTGTAATTAGTGGTGGATAGAATATTGAAGGAATGAATGTCAGAGTTTAGGCTTAATAGTGTGATTTAAGCTTCTGGTTGAATGGGGAACTGCTTATTTTCTTGTGTGATCGGATGTTAGTTGAAACATACATATTTGTTTGATTGTCATGGTCTATATGATCATAGATTCGTTTGATTGTCATGGGTCACGAGTTATAGTTCGGCACATATATGTTTTTGCATAATTTGGTAAAACTATTATTAAAAATTTGTTTTAGGAGAGGCTCAATCCTTTAGGGAAGGATGATTGTGTGATGAAGAAATGATCAATAAATGCACGCATTTAGATAGCGGGCGGTACATGTTCTCAAAGCGTGAATTTGACGAGAGCGGGCACAGCGTAACGTATGTTCGAGAAACGAGTACACATATGTTCTTGGAAAGCGCATATGTTTTTTTTTGGAACGGTACTCGTTTTTCAAATACATTTGAATGAGAAAGTGAAGATGTACGTATTTCAATGAAAGAGTACACATATAGTTTTGGAAGAGTGCAAAATTTGTTTTTTGGAAGGGTACTCGTGTGTTCTAATAAATTTAATGAGAAAGTGAAGCATGCACATATGTTCGTGGAAGAGTGACATATGTTTTTTGAATGACGTGTATATTTTTTATAATATATTTGAATTGTATTTCATTTTGTATCAAATTTTGTGTATATTATTTATGTTTGGTTTGTTATAAATTTAAATTGTTACATGTACAAGTTATGTTTTTAGTTATCAGTATACAAGATTAAAGAAAGTAACATCAGAAACCAATATTACAAATTAAGATTTTTTAGTGACCCAAGTGATCACAACACCAATTGTACGCAAAACATATGTATAAAGTTAAATAAAAACAATTCTGCATTTTTTTTTATTGTTTTTTTGAAAACATGTATGTTAAAAGACAAATATAAAATAATTTTTTAAAAAAAACATGTATGTTAAAAGACAAATATAAAATAAAATTAATAATGTCAAAAACTAAATGATTTTAAAAACTTTTTTTAAATAAAAAAATTCAAAAAAGTGAAATTGTGTTTTACTATTAATAATACTAAACTTTTATTGATTTTAAAACATGTGTACTGATTAAAAATGCAAAAAAGAAGAAAAAAAGTATTATTTTTTCATTCCTAAATTTTAGGAATTAATAAAAAAATGTTTTTAATTAAAAAAGTGTAAAAAAATATTTTTTTAAATTCCGAAAAATAAGTGATTTAAAAAACGTTTTTATTTAAAAAATAGAAAAAAGTAAAAAATATTAGCCGTGTATAAATAAAGTCAACGGTCAACATTCATTAAAGTCATGACATTTATTAGTTATTAATTTGTATTGACATAAAAATGTGATTGACTAATATACTCTTTTCAATTAAATGAAAAACATTAATTTATTACTAAATTGTGGATGGTTGAAAAGAGTTCTGTAAAGTTCTGCGCATAAAAGTCATGTATGCTTTGATAATCAATACATGATTTTATTTAGCATGTTTTTGGTATGGATCAACAATGTACAAGTTCTTGTTTGTAAATTTTCTAGTTTCAAATTTTTTTTGAAAAATATATGTTTTTATAAAAATTTTGAACCAAAAAAAAAATTTGTGACTTAATCCATTTGAAATTTTCGAATTTCTATTACTACGGGAATCATAGTAGTTATGAATTACCTAGTTCTAATTACAAAAATATAAAGGACAGGGAAAAAAATTAAAAATACCCAATTTTGATTAAGAGCAAAATTGGATGAAATCAAAAGAGAAGAGTATTGAAAATCTTACAACAGATGTTGTTAATCATGTTGTTGGTGTTTTCCCCTTGCGAATTTTGATCGAATGGGAATTTGGAGGTTCGAATTTTGGTGGTTTTTGGTGTGTGTTTTCGTCACAGTGGCAGTAGGGAGAGGGAAGAACGAAAATGGGGTGTTTGGTAATTAGTTTTGCTGCAGAAATGGGTGTTTGGCGAATTATAGAGGCCACCCCCCTTAAAGATAAGGGGACCGCCCCTTTATAACATGGCCGGTCCCCTTAGTGATAAGGAGACCGCCTATCTGACGACTAAGTTTTTCTTGGTTTTTCGATTTTGACTAGTTTTGTTAATATACAATTATCAAAATACGTCAGGAGCTACAAGAAATATTATTTTAGATAATCTAATTGTCGAAAGAATGACGTTGAAGATAAAAAGAAAAATATTTAATTAACTTTACGTTTAATTAAATGAACTTAAATAAATTCCAATGAAATATTTAGGTTACTCAAGAATTTTAGACCGAGACGAGGTTTAGAGATGATTGACGAAATTTGCTTGACATTTTAATTAACCTTTCGCTAATTAAAAATACTTTGATTATTTTAACATGGATTTAGTGACGTTTTCAATAAACTTCTTGTTAATTGAATGGATTAACTACTTCGGATGAAACAATTAATTGTCACGATTTAGAGTGTTTGCGAGCTAGAGAGATGATTAATACGTGACGATAAATTAATAGAATGGAGTCAAGGCTCTATAAGACGGTTCTGATAGACGTAGTTTATAACACCTCGTGTTTTAGGTCATTGTACGACATTATTTAATCCACTAATTATTTTTAGGGTTTTACGCGTTTGCTTTTAAATCATAATCGTTAAGCTAAATCGCGTAAACTGAAAATGATCGTACAATGTAAGCGGGCATTAAACAATTAAATGTTTACATTAAGCAAGTGTTAAATGATTATTATAAGGATAATTATCAACTTTGTTCATTTTATTTTTATTGGTTACGTAAAATGCTTACGTTCGCGATAAAATGCATTTCGGCATTCCCGAAAGCACCAAAACCTAACTACGCTTAAACGAATACCCACGATTATACCCAATACACAAAGTAATCAATATAACATCACATATATGAGTATGTGGCCGAAATTTAGGAGATAGGACCAAGTAATATCTTGTTTGCATGACTACTCTCCTAAATATCTAGATATTACAAATATCAAGGGAACCATGTCTTACACCTTCACATGCACTTGACCAATTGCACTAGGAACCTTCCTTGATGCCTTCCTTGAGTCCTTGGCTTGTATATAAGGCATTAGCTAGCAAGTAACACATACATAACCATTTCCAAGGTGTAAACAAAACATAAACTCTCTCGTTTCCCTCTATACAACCTACGGCTCAAAACTCATCCCAAACCAAATCCATAGTTTGATTTTCTATCATTATACAAGCATACACACTTCATATTTAAGGTATTCTAAGAAGAATTTGTAGGAACGATATACCTTAGTATAAAAAGCCTTTAGCCTGTAAAGGATTTTACTTCCTTGAATAAATCTAAGTCGATAACAATGAAACACTGATGTAATACAATCAACTATGCGGAAACTAGTTAACAGTATCAAGAAGAACACACAACGATTTAACAAACGATTTATATTATCACACGTTGAATCTGCCTAAGTTTGCAGATCCCTAATACAATACTTATCTCTAATACTTCTAACTAATGCTTTTGTTGTTGTTGCTTTGTTGTTTTTTCGTTGTGTACTCTAATGCCTTCCTAGAGATCCTTTTATAAACGTAAGGATAACTCTAGTAGGTGTACAGTTCTTGTATGACACAAATACTAATTAATACTAATCACTAATGTAACTGTTACATGATTAAAACAACTTGATAATTACTAATGTAACCGTTTAACTAATAATCCTTTAAAGTTCCTTTAATAACGGCAGTACGTTGGCTTTTTCATACTAAGCAGGCAGTACTTTGACCTTCAACTTAGCAGTACTTTGACCTTCTACTTAGCAGTACTTTGACCTTCTGACTTGTATTTCCCAACAATCCTCCCCTAACTTGAATTCTACTTGCTTGACTTCAAGTTTCTTGATGATTGGACATCTTTGTTCAGCATCAATACAAGTCTTCAAAATAATCCGCTAAGCAGTATCTTGTATACAATATGTTTGAGTATCTTGAAGATTACTATCTTGAGCAGCACTTTGAGCAGGGGTACTTTGAGCATCCCTAGGAGAACTTGCAGCCCTAGAATGA
>BQNB010164805.1:0-14296 GCA_026074375.1 Tanacetum coccineum
AAAATATCCTTAAGGGATACATTCTTATAAACTTCTAAAGGCTACTTGAGGACAAGTAGGATTCAAGTGGGGGGATATTTGATGACATCAAATAACGTCTATTTTATAGCATCATTTATCCCATGTTTATTACCCATTTTGTATAATTATTACAAAGAATTGTTACTTAATCGTTTATATTTGAGAATTGCAGTAATTATGGAGTACTTGGTGAAGTTATGCTAAAAGGCACACATTTTGGAGCATAAACGAAGAGTTCGAGAAAGTCTACTGATCTGACAGCAAATACGCCGTATTATTCTAGACCTATACGACGTATCCAAGACTTTGACGAATCAAAAGACCATTGCCTGACTTTGAAGAATACGCCGTATCCACATCAACGATACGCCGTATACAATACTTTGGTCAACAAAGAAGAACAAGCTGGATTTACCTAATACGCCGTATCCATCAAGAAGACATGGCGTATCCGTGCCTACACTTCACAAGAAACCACGAAGACATAAAGACCAATACGCCGTATCCAGGAAACCCCTATACGCCGTATTCACGTTATAGTAATAAAATATCTCTAAGAAATCCCTAATACGCCGTATCCCACATGGATGGATACGACGTATCGATGCGATTAAAGACACTATAAATAGACGACCCTAAACTCAGTTTTAATCATGCAAGTGAATCCCTAAACCACAAAGTCGACCAAGAGACGATCAGAAGAGCCTAGAAGGTCAGAAAAGAGCTTCAAGATCATAGGAAAACTCTTGTAATCTTCGCGCAACCGAATACGTGTTCGATCGAGGTTTCTTTACTTTAATCGTTCATATATCAAACCGTGTGTATTTTTATAATGTCTAACGGCTGATACCTTTAGGTATCAGCCATGTTTTTGAAGATCTAATGTTTGGTTTGTTTATATCGATTGCTTAATTTATCCTTGATTGTTGTTTATGTTTATTAAATTATATTCGTTTACGTGCTTAAGTATGCGACCTATCATTCAACTAGGTCTAGTCCTACATATTTAATGCGCTGCAACTTCGGTGTTGTTTGGGCGTAGGCTAAGAGTCCAGGATAGCTCTCCATATTGCAATTTATATATCTAGAATCATAGGATTACAAATATTGACCTATCTTTGCCTTTATAATAGTGAGCTTAGTTGGACTAGCAGGTGACCCTAGGATCAACGAGTACGTTCTTATTCCATTGGTAAGGACTCGGACAGTGGACTACTAGTATATAAAGAGCCGTTAAGCAGTAAGTAGGTAAAGTCTCGATGAGCTAGGGTTTAGTAAGAGCACCATTACTTAGATCCTAAGATAGATTATAATCAACATAAGGAAGCTTTATGCGGATGCGTCTAATTGTGACAGAATTAGCGTGTCTAGGTCTTAGGAAGAAGTACCGCCTATGTCTAGGAATGATATGCCCTTCGAGATAAGTTAATCATTGCACTATTAAACAAACCTGCATTTTATCGGATTATTCATGCTTAATACGTTTTCCTTACATTAGTTCTCGACCGCTTCTCTATTGTTTGCTTGTCTTCTTGTATGTGTTTGTTGCTTTACTTGTCATCAAAACCTTAGGTTAGATACACAAAACCGTGCCAGTCTCTCAGGCTGAAAACCCCCCTTTTTGCATTAGTTTTAGGTCTAACTTAGATAACTAAAATACTGATAGAATTAGGAATTAACGCTCTCGCTCTTAGTGATCGACACCCTACTTACCAACGAAACTACCACCGACCTGGTACACTGCCCGTTAAAGTGTTGTTTTTAGGTATAGTCGACATAAAATAAATAGTAAAACTTGATACATAAATAACACCTACATAACAACACATCAAACATATGACATCATTTTCATCAACATTTATAGTCTAAATGACCCAAAACATATAAACTCACGGGGTTTACCAAACACCCGTTTCGACCCTTTTTGCATTCACTTGACAACCTGTTAAACCATGACTCTTACCCATTTTTTACATATCCACATCACATGACATTGGACATTTGACAACATTCATTATTAAAACAATAAGACACATGGGGGTTCAACCTTGATTCAAGCTCGACATCTTACATTATGCACACAAATTACAAGTATATACACCTTCCAAACCGTGTACATTCTTAAGCCTTTACCTTAATTACTTTAACCTACAAAAACATTGCAACTTAAACACGTAAGATTTTACTTAGTAAGTAATAGGTAATATCATATCATCATATACAATTCATTCATACAAGCATTATACATTCCTCACAACAATTTCACAAGTTCATAAAGCTATTATTCATCTAACTGTAACCGTCAATACATCTTATTGCCTAACCAAGGGCAAGGTTAAGTAAACACTTACCTTAACTAGTTGTCTACTAGTCTAGCTCCTATATCTCGCTTAAATCCCTTAATTCATTCCTTCCAACACTTTAACATAACTAACATATAAAACATTATATGATAAATTGATATTACAACAAGTTAATACCATATTACTTACCTAGGCTTCCTTAGCCATAACCATGAACATCATCATCTTCATCCCATGCTATCCTTCCTAAACCACAATTATACATATTAAAAAGACATCATAATATGGGTTTATACAACCCATTAATCATACTCAAATTCTATTCTTCAATTACATATGATCATATCTTGATCATATGATTAAATCCCTAATTTCCTTACACTAACCATTTACCCACATTACTAAACATCTCAATACTCATTTTAGAATATCAATTACCCAAACCCCCAATTTATGTACATGAACCCTAACCCTTAATTTTTCAATTACTTCAAGATTAAGATTACTTACCTTGTAGGATCATTAGTATAAGCTTATATCTTGAATTGGGACATTAATTCACCTTCAAATCATACTTAGCAATTTCTCATCTTTTTCTCTCTCTTTTCTTTCTCCCTGGGTCGACACTTACCAGACACACACATGGAATCTGAGTAGAAAACTCCAGAGATATTTCTAAATATCTCTGGTTAGTTGGTACTTTGGACAATTGGAAAAATAAGTCCCTCAAGTCCATTTTCTTATATATATAGCCATATCAACTTTTATAGGTTATTAAATACTTATCAACTTTAGTCCCTTAAGTCTAAATCTTTTATAAATGTGACACATTAACTTTCTAAACCCATTTACATATTACTTATACTTATAGTTTGACTATCAGGTTTGACTAACCAATCACGTAATGTCTTCCAACTTATAAAAGTCATAGTCAACTTATTCTTATGGCATTCTCGTAAATATATACTTATAAACCAGTTTTGGGGTGTTACAAATCTATCCCCCTTATTTAGATTTTGTCTTCGAAATCTCTTCGTCTAACATTAACCATTACTTGGTCACATTTACTCCACATTTCATCTTAGTACTCTAAAGTGTATTATTAATTAGTTGCATCAACCTACATGGTTTTGCAACTCTAGCCATGTTATCATACCTCTAATTATCCTTGTCCCGTTCTAATTCTTGCTCTTTCCTATCATACTTACATTCTTTTCTAATGACAATCGTCATATAGGTGACATTCACAACTCATATTCTATCACTTTAATAACTTTTTCTCTATACCATTACATTCCCATTCATCTATTTTCTAAAATTTCATCAATAATTACATGTTACTTGAGAAATTTCATTATCTCATCTTTTCATTAGCTAACATTAGTTTATGCTTTCTTATTTATCATAATCATCTTGACCTTCTTTTTATCATTTCCATTATAACAATTTACCTTCGTTACTTCTTTTTAATGAAATCCCATCACAGACTATAAGTCACTTGAGAATTTTCAATACCTTTGTCTTTATACACTTAAACATCAACTAATACTTTCACATTTCACTTAAGGGTGTTAATACAACTTAGCGACCTCCATAGCCACTACTTATATTGAAACCATGCCATAAGGCATTTTATAACTTCAATTCAACTTTCATTCTTAGTCTTATACTCTTAACGTCTTAACTTAGCTCTCCCTCTAAAGTCTCTACTAAAGGTTGTACTCTAATTCTTATTTTAGCTATCTTATTTCCTATGACGTCTAACTAATTTTAGGCTCTCCTCTTCTACTTCTTTAATTCTTCTCATGCTATGCCGAGAAAAGCGACCGAAGCTAACTTGCTTAGCACATCTGCCTTCTGGTTCTGATTCTGGGGGATATTTTATATTAAAAATATCTTAAAGAGAGTTGCGTGCTCTTTTGCTTTAGCGAGGTACTTTGCCATCCCTTCAATACTTGCCACGATTTCACCATTCATTTGGCATGCTACCAATTTCGAGTCTACTTTTACTTTTAGTGCTTGCACCTTCATTTTGCGTGCTATCTGTAGAACGGCCAGCAATGCTTCATACTCTACTTCGTTGTTGGTGCTCGGTGAAGTTAGAAGGTGATGGCATAGGTTTATTCCGTTACCGGACGGATCATTCAACTGACGTGCCCCCGCATCCGCACATTTTAGGCTCGACACGCTCCGTCCATATACAAGGTCAATTCTTCGGAGCTTTCTTCATTGGTTAAACTACATATTTCCAAGTGTTTAGTCGCCACTAGAATTTCATTTATGAAATCCGCTAGAACCTGCCCCTTGATAGCATTTCGAGGAACACATGTGATGTTATACGCTCTGAGTTTGACGACGTACTTAGCCAGTTTTCCAGAGACTTCAGGTTTGTTGAGTATTTGCTTGACGGGCTGATCCGTGATTACTTTGATTGGGTGAGCCTCAAAATATCTACGTAATCTTTGAGATAGGTGGAGCAAACATAACGCTGATTTCTTCAAGGGAGGGTAATTCCGTTCGGCTTCGTGAAGAGTCCGACTAACATACCGGATTGGTGTTTGCTCTCTCTTTCGGTCCGCCACCAGGACACCGCTTACTGCAGCACGAGATGTTGCTAGGTACACGTATAATATTTCCTTTGGTTCCGGTGTAGTAAGCATTAGTAACTCAATTATGAGCCTCTTCAGTTCTTGAAACGCACGCTTTGCATCTTCTGTCCATCTATAGTCTTCCTTGTTTTCCTTCGTGAGGTTTAGCATTTCAAAAAATGAAAGAGCTCACTCCGCGGATCTAGAGAGGAATCGGTTCAAGGCTGCTAATTTCCCACTTAGACTCTGCATTTCCTTTAAAGTTTTAGGAGATTGCATATCGGCCACTACTTTCTTCATCTTAGGATTTTCCCTTATTCCCTCTGACGTGACCATGTAACCCAAGAATTTCCCCTATCCTATGCCGAACAAACATTTCTTCGGGTTCAATTTCATATTAATCTTTCGGAGGTTGTCAAAGGTTTCGGCTTTGTCCATTATTATGCCTTGCTCGGTTTTACTTTTGATGACCATGTCGTCGAAATATGCTTCTAAATTCCTCTCCAACTGTGTTTGGAAAGCCGAATCAACCAGCCGTTGATACGCGGATTCTACGTTTTTTAAACCGAATGGCATTTTTATGTAGCAATAGGTTCCCTGGTCAGTGTAGAAGGCCGTCTTTTCTTCGTCATCTTTGAACATTTGGATTGATGGTATCCTTTGTATGCATCTAAGAAACACTTGAAAGGAAACCCCATTACTGCTTCAATTTTTAGGTCGATTTCCAGAAGTGGATAATAATCTTTAGGGCATGCCAAATTAAGGTTCTTAAAGTCATTGCACATTCTCCATGTGTCGTCGACCTTTTTTACTAGCACCGGGTTGGAGATCCATGTTGGATACTTCACCGGCCTTACAATTCTAGCCCTAACCCATTTTTCCACTTCTTTCATTACTGCTCGGCTTTTATCAGTGCATAAGACCCTTCGCTTTTGTGCCACCGGTGACACAGAGACGTTGACGTTCAAAGCATGCTTGATCACTCGCCTAGGGACACCAACTATGTCCGAAGGTTGCCATGCGAACACGTCCATATTGTTTTTGAGCAAGCTTGTTAACCAATCTCGACATTCAGCTGAGAATGGCGTACCAATCGTTACCGTTCACTCCGGGAAGGTCGGGTTGACGAGCACCTTTTCTTCCCTGGATTCTTCCAGCCCTTCCGGTTCCCTCACTTCTATCCTTTCATCATGTTTGACCACCTTCTTTTCTGACCATCGACACTCGTATACGGACGTCGTTCAAGCGACCTAAGTAGTTATTCCCCTTGAGGTTAGGAATTTCACCATAGCGTGAACGGTGGACGAGACAGCCCTAAGTTCTCTTATCCCCGTATGTCCCAATATGATGTTATATGGGGATGACGCTCTTACTACAGTGAACTTTAACATTGTTTTATGGAAGAGACCACCTCCCTCTAATTTTACCTCTAATTCCACTTTCCCAACAGGGATTAATTGCTCGCCGGAGAAACCCAGTAGCTCTGTCTGGGTTAGAGTTAGACAGGCCTTGATGGCCGGTGACAAATTGTCAAAGCAATGTTCAAACATGACCTGAACGACCGCTCCTTTGTCCATGAACACCCTTCGTACCAAGTAGCCTTCTACCTCGGCGTCTATTATCAGAGGATCGTTAGATACGTCATCGATTTAGACCAGAGGAAAGGTAATAGGCATGTTTATCCATTCCTCCGGTTGGTTGCGCCAAGATTTGCGCTTCCGGCAGTCACCTCCCTCTTGTACCATGTTGATCACTTTCCCTCTACCATTGTTATTCCCTGACTATCTTCCTCTGTTGCTTCCTCTCTGTCTTACATCCTTAACCAAGTAGTTAAGCTTTCCTGATTCTAGCACTGCTTCCAGTTGCCTTTTTAAGTGGTAGCAGTCATTAGTGTAATGCCCCTTCTTGCCGTGATAGTCACAGTACATGTCTAAGTTTTCCTTCTTTGGAGGAGCAACCGTAGAAGGGCGGGGAGGTAGCTATAGTTGGAGTTCAGTAGCTAGTATCTCAATAGGAAGTTTAGTAAGAGAATCTAGTCTGAGGTGGTTGACCTCCTGCCTTTGGTTGTCATATCTTCGATTGTCATGCCTATGGTTATCGTACCTTCAGTCTTATGCCCGAGGAGGAATGTACGGTTGGTAGTGGTCTCTACGGCCATAGTTGTCCATCCTTTGGTGTCCGTTCCCGTGACCCAAACGAGGTGGTCTGCCGCCCCTGAATGGTACCCTTTGCCCCCTCTCTGGATGTTCTCCTTTCGGCAACTCCGTGCTTTTGTAAGCCTCTTTTGACTTAACAAATCATCAACCCCTTTTCATCATTTCGGTCACTGTTCGGTTTACCTCACTCGGCAAAGCGTTGGCAATCTCGCGACACTTAGAATTAGTTCCATGAGGCCAATAACCTAACATTACTGTATGACATCAAATAACGTCTAAAATATTAAAGCATTATTTATCCCATGTTATTAACACCATTTGTAATTATTACAAAGAAATTGTTACTTTAATCGTTTAGATTAAGAATGTAGTAATTAAGGAGTAATTGATGAAACTTAAGCAAAAGTCGCGCATTCTGGAGCTTAAATAAAGAATAATTTTGACGAATACTCGTCATAAAGAAACAATACGCCGTATCCATCAAGAAGTCGGCGTATACGTGCCCTGCACTCACCAAAAGACCACAAATGGAAAGAAGACCATATGAAGTATCTAGAGGACTCAATACGCCGTATTACAAGATATGTGAATCAATATAATATTTCTGGAAGATAACAACGTGGTCCCCTATCTCCAAGAATCCCAATACGTCAATCCAATACATGGATACGCCGTATCTAACGCGACTTCCCAAGGACTTATAAATAGAAAACTCAAAACAAATTTTAAAGGTGTGCTAAATCATATTCTCGATACCTAAACCACAAGAGACATTTTCAGAAGTATAAAAAGAGGCAGAAGAGGTCGAGCAAACGTATTCAATCCATAGGACACATCGTGTAATTCCATATACTTTATAATCCCGTTCATTTGTTTTTGGTACATTCGTTAAACTCGGTTTATTTTACCTTGGCTAAATTATTACTCTTTATTTATATGACGTTTGACAGGCAATACCTTCCGGTATTAGCCATTATTATGAAGATCAGAATGTTGGATATTGTTTATATCGATTACTTGATTTATCGTTGAGATAATGCTTTTTAAGATATAATCAATTTATACTTGTTTACACGCTTTCGTAATGCGACCTATCATTCAACTGATCTAGCAAAGTGAACCAAGCTGATCTAGAGTCAGGATATAAGCTCTCCATATAGTAATGTTATACATTAGAATAATAATTACATCAAGTATTGTCCTCTAGAGGTCGTGTCTAGGATACGCTTCGGGCTTAACTATTATAATTGATATTGCGATGGTTTATTGATCGTGTTACTAGCAGTGACCTAGATAAATTCAACAAATAAACGTTATGATTCCATTAGATATTTTGGACAAGTAACTACTAGTGTATAAGATTCCATTAAGCGGTAAGTGGGTAAAGTCTCTATGAGCTACGGGTTTAACAAGATCTCCATTGGCTTTAATCCCTAAGGATAGATTATAATCACAAATAAGGAAGCTTTATTTTGTTATATGAAATACCGTGTATGCGATGCTTTAATTTTGACAGAATTAATGTGTCTAAGTCTTAGGATGAGTAACGCCTAAAGTCTTGAAGAATGATATCCAACTCGAGAGAAGAAATCATTGGCACTTAATAAACAGACCAACGATTCAATCAATTAATAATGGTTAATACAGTTTTCTTATATAAGGTTCGATGGGAAAAATGCCATTTTATGGTAAAAGAAGGGATAGTTTTAGGACACAAAATTTCTGGAGCTGGAATCGAAGTTGATAGAGCCAAAATCGATGTGATAGCTAAATTACCATACCCGACTAACGTAAAAGGAGTTAGAAGTTTTCTGGGGCATGCTGGATTTTACCGAAGGTTCATAAAAGACTTCTCAATGATCTCTAAACCGATGACCCAACTTTTGATGAAAGACGCGAAGTTCGATTTTTCTGATGACTGCAAAAAGGCGTTCAACATTTTAAAAGAAAAACTGACCACCGCGCCTATCATCATATCTCCCGATTGGAACGAGCCATTTGAATTAATGTGTGACGCTAGTGATTTCGCTGTTGGAGCAGTTTTAGGGCAACGAATTGATGGAAAATTCAAGCCGATTTATTATGCAAGCAAAACTTTGAATAATGCCCAAGAACATTATACCACAACCGAAAAAGAACTTCTCGCAGTTGTTTTCTCTTTTGATAAGTTTCGTCAGTATCTTGTCTTATCAAAAACTATGGTTTACACTGATCATTCTGCTTTGAAGTATTTGTTCAGCAAAGAAGACGCGAAACCAAGACTTATTAGGTGGGTTCTACTTCTCCAAGGATTTGACATTGAGATTAAGGATAAAAAAGGGGCAGAGAATTTGGCTGCAGATCATTTGTCAAGACTTGAGAACCTAGATTTAATCGATGAATTTCCCGACGAGCATCTCATGATATTGAAAGCGGAGCTCAATAACGATGAACCATGGTACGCTGATTATATTAACTATATCGTTGGAAAGATCATACCTCCGAATTGGACGCCTGAAAAGTGAAGGAGATTTTTCTCTCAAGTTAAGTATTATTTTTGCGACGAACCGTATGCGTTCAAGCTATGATCGGACAATGTGATGAGAAGATGTGTTGCTGGGAACGAAATCTTTGAAATCTTGGCACATTGTTATTCCGGACCAACTGGAGACATCATAGTTCGTCAATTACTGGAAGGAAAGTCTACGAATCTGGATTCTATTGGCCTAGCATTTTTAAGGATGCTAAGGATTATGTGATGAAGCGCGATGCATGTCAGAGATCAGGAAATATATCATCAAGAAGTGAGATGCCTCAAAACAACATTCAGGTATGTGACGTATTTGATATATGGGGACTAGATTTTATGGGTCCCTTTCCAAACTCAAAAGGGAATAAATATATATTAATAGCAGTAGATTACGTCTCAAAATGGGTGGAAGCTCAAGCCCTTCCTACAAACGATGCTCGCGTTGTAATTAGGTTTTTAAGAGGGCTATTTACAATATTCGGAGTTCCTAAAGCTTTGATTAGTGATCGAGGGACGCATTTTTGCAACTCTCAATTAGAAAAAGCCTTATAGAAATATGGAGTAACTCATAAATTATCTACTGCATATCACCCTCAAACCAACAAACAGACTAAAGTGACCAATAGAGCTATAAAACGTATTTTGGAAAAATCAGTTGGGTATAACCCAAAGAATTGGTCAGAAAAGCTTGACGACGCATTATGGGCATTCAGAACTGCTTATAAAACACCCACTGGATGCACCCCTTTTAGATTGGTTTACAGAAAAGCTTGTCACCTACCTGTGGAAATCGAACATAAGGCATATTGGGCATTAAAACAATGCAATATGGATCTCACAACTGCTGCAAAAAACCCCTTTCATGGAACTTAATGAATTGATGGAGTTAAGAGATGAAGCATATGAAAACACCCAGATCTACAAAGAACGAACTAAGAAATTGCATGACTCTAGGCTTCGAGGGGATAAAAATTTCAAAGAAGGAGATAAGCTTAAATCAAAATGGTACGACCTGTGTGTAGTAAAAACTGTGCATCCATATGGAACCGTGGAAATTATCGATAAAAATGGAGTCAGTTTTAAAGTCAATGGACATAGGTTAAAAAAGTATCACGATGGATATAATAACGAGGAAGAGAATGAAGTGGTTGAATTGGATAATGATACAACGTAAAAGGAAGCTGAAGAAAAGTCTAACTTAAAGACTTCGCTGTAAACAAAAGTGCTTCCCGGGAGACAACCCGGAATGTTATTTAATTTTGTTATCGAGTCTGTCTTCCCAGACTTCAATACGGCGTATCCGTTCCACCCCATACGGCGTATTGATTGTCTGGACGTTATCAGTCTTTACTTTTTATGCACTTTAAAAACATTATTGTCAGTTCTGCGAATACGCCGTATTCAATTATTTGATACGCCGTATCCACAGACTGACCCGTATTTAGTTTGTTTTAGTTTAGTTTAAATTAACCATAGGTACCAAGATAGGAATGCACCTGTTTTTCCTATATTTTACGCAGGACCTCGTGAAGGAAATATCGACGAATATTGGTGGAGAATTTATGAATCTGGAAATCTTGAAGTGTTGGAGTCTTGAAACCTCAAGACGACTGTTCAACACAAAATCTTGCTCATAAACGCAAATTGGAGAATCTACCGAGGAAAAATCAGGAGAGTTTCTCATTCTAATTCTTTTTAAATTTCCGTATTTAATGTTTTATATATATAATGAGGATGTTGTATATTTCAAGTGGGGGGATGGAATTAGAATGATCACTTGTCCAAAGTTTCACAATAAAAAGCTTAAATTATGCTCAAATTTAAAAATAATTCAAGCCTACTTTTGTGAAATTACATGTTACATAACTCGCACACAATAACCCTTGTTAGATATTGTGAGGATTTAACCTTTCCGTTTCTAAATGTTTACCTAAAATCAACAAAATATGAGTGTGCCAGTGATGTTGTAGACTTTAAAACTTGGCTTGGTATATCTATTCGAGATCACAATAATGAGTATTATGGATTTAATTGGGGTAACTTGTTTAAATTGGTAAATCTTATGATTACAACCAAATCGCCTTTACATGTTGTTTATTAACTAACTACACCAGTTGTTGGGAATTATATTTGAGTTGATAAGACAAAACAAGAATGAAACATAAGGACTAAATCTAGCATTATGGAATTCTACAAGCTGGTGGAGTTTATTCTACAAAAGATAAAAGATTCTAAAAGATATAATTCTTGAAGATAAAGATGAAGTTTATTAAAGAATTAAAAGATTTAGTTTCCTTATACAATTATGTTTTCCCTTGTAAATCTAGATGGAGTCTACTATATAAAGAGGTCCCTAGATATAGTTTTTTTTATGTGTGTCAAAGATGTAAACACTAGAAAAAGTGTGTGTATGTTCTAGGCGTCAAGTCCTCTAAGTGGACGTCTAGGTTTAGTAAGTTTAGCCTCAAGGTAATTAAGGTTTTCCTTTATCCCTATTACAGTTCATTGATGTAACCGTGTTGTTTTGATCAAATAATATTGGGGCTTGGAATGTTTGGTAAAACCTTGTTATGATAATATTAATTCTATGTTTGAATATTCTACCTATTTTATCATTATCCTAGATTAGTTCTTAACAAACTAGAGCTACAATGATCTTTATTGGTTTCCATAATTGGTATCAGAGCAATGGGGCTCGTGATGTCTAGGATTACAAGGTTTTTAAAGAAACCCTAAAACCCTAATTTTCAAGAAACCGATTTGTGGTTAAAGTTTTTCTAGGGTTTTTAAAGTTTAATTGATATAACAAGATTTATAATCATCCTCTCTACCTTAATTGGTATGAAATATGATTTATGAATCATTGTTATTATTAAGGGTTTCTCTACATCGAATTCGGTTTTCTTTTTAGGTGATCTATTCAAACTCACTTTTAAGCACATTTATTTCATAGTCTTTACAAGCTACTTCTCTTTTAAGAACTACAACTTCTTCACTAAAAAGAACCTCATTCTTCCTATATGTGATTAGTTAAGCTTCTACTGTTGCTAAACCTCTTTTATAAGTAGCTGTTGTAAATTCAACTTCATTAAGCTTAACTATTAAATCATCACACTGTTTCTTAGGAGTTTCATAGTTTTTCAGACATGTTTTAGAGCAAGTTTTATTAGTGTATACATCTGAGTCTGAAAATGTCATTAGAGCCATGTTTGTCTGAACTTGTTCTTCTGCCATGTCACTCCAATCAAAGCCTACACCATCTATAGCCAACATTGTCTTTGAAGATGTGTCTTCATTGTTTCCTTGCTTCCTAGTGTTGTCTTGATTTCTAAACTGACCTTCCTTGCTTCTTGGTGCTCTACACTCTCTGGCAAAGTGTCCTAACTTATGATAGTTGTAACACTCCACCTTGGATTTATCATATCCAGCAGTGTCATTAGCATTAATGAAAATCTTCTTGCTTGTCCTTTGGTAGTACTTATTTGCCCTCACACTTAGCAAAGAGAGCTACCACTTCAAATCCATTGCTTCTAAATCATCTTCATGAATTTGCTCTAAGTCCTGGTATAGGACATTAGAACCATTGAGATTTTCAACCATGAAAGCATACACAATATTATCACTGACACTAGCAGTACAAACTTGTGGACTAGCAGCATTAACATTAGGGCTAGCAACACTAACTTGTGGACTAGCAGTGTTAGCATCATTGGTACTGCTAGTGCTTAGAGCAGTCATGAAGTCCAAGTTTTGAGCACCACTACTTGTACCAACAGATTTCTTTACCTTTAATTCTACCACCATATGCACCTCCTCCAAATGCAACATAACCTCCATCAAATTCCTTGAAATCTGAGAGATATGCTATGTTAAGAACTAATCTAGGATGTCAGATCGTTGTAGCTACAACGATCTTTATTGGTTTCCACATTACAACTATCTTTATTGGTTTCCACATTAACCTCCCGTTAAACCCTTCCACTCTTATCTTTAGAGTGATGATCCACTAGAACAACCCGTAGAGCCAATTTTGGAATTTACACCAACTATTTGTTTCGTTACACCCTTACACCTTAACCTACCCTGTTAGATTAAAGTTTAATTAACAGTTGCTAGTTGCTTAAAGTGTAAAGTTTGTATTTCTCGATTCTTATGTCATTTTCTATCTTTGGTGCGGTTGGAAATTTGCACATTGTAAATGAAATGTATATTAGTAGTCAAAGCTCATGTGATTTTACTACCATCATAATTATTGGTGAAACCAAAGAAAGAAGAAATTACCGAAGGAATTATCTGGAATTATTATGATGGTGAAGATGGTGAAACTACATTGAGATTTGAAGTATTGTTTAAAAAAAGAGAAAGAAAAGAGAAAGAAAGTTTGAATATAATCGTTTCGCAAAAAGCATAATCGAAGGAATTATACGAAGGATCGATTATTTGTTGATATGTCTAAAAATCAACGATGTAGAGTATTGTACAAAGTGGAAGATATTGCCACTTTCCTTGTAAAGTATGTAAAGTTTTGGGATGATTAGGAAGTTGATCGTTACCGGAACGCCAACTTAGGTTGTTGTTTTTGATCTATGATCAGGACGTTGTAAATAGTCATGTATTTATCATGATAACAGTTAGGAAGTAAGTGTCTAGCAACTTGTATCTTAAGTCTTAATCTATTTGTTTCTTGATTTTTATTTAACAACAATTTGCTTCCCTCTC
>BQNB010164806.1:2995-14296 GCA_026074375.1 Tanacetum coccineum
ACTTACACAATTAATTGCAAACGCTCAATTATCAAAAATCATTTCCTTGTCATAAAAAATGAACAAAATGAACTCAACAATTTTTCCATCATTCTAATCTCATTGAGATGATCACGCTCAATAGATTGGTTACCAATACCTCATAAACACATAAACTCACATAAATCATATTTTGCAACAGACACATAAGTCAACACTAACGGTTTGACTAATCTGCTCATGTCATGGTTGTCGCATTATCCCCTCCTTAGAGGAAATCTCGTCCCAAGATTTAACTAGCCCATTCATCAGCACGATTAACAAACAACTGCGGATACTTAGACTTCATATAATCCTCGCGTTCCCAAGTAAGCTCAGGACCACGCTTCGAATCCCAACAAACTTTCACTAATGCTTTCATACTACGCTTTTACTCATGACCTCTCAGTCCACAACATTAACGGTTCCTTGACAAAACAAAGAGTCTTGTCAACCTTAATCTCGACTAACTTCCACAATCCGAATCCAACTGCTAATGACTTTGCTTACCCCTACAAGGGTGCAATTAGCAACATGACAACCCCAAACTAAAAGAAGCATCCCACAACATGAACCTCGCTCGTCATCGAGAAAACTCATCAAAACCCTTAAAAGCTCAACGTATCTAAAGAATCCACATAAATTCAGGTTTACTCAAACTTTTAGCACCTCCCAATCCAATTTCCGATACTCAACTCATAAGACAGAAATTCTCAACCGAACTATAGGCCTAATCAATCCAAGGATCTCAAATGGTCCTACATAACTCCGTTCTAACTTGTCTTTCTTTCCAAATGTACTACACCTCTCCAAGGTGAGACCTTCAACCACCCATAACCTACCAGCATTAATTCAAAAGTTTCCCACTACTATCAAGCTAACTCTTTCGACAATTTGGCTGCCTCAAGCCTTTCCTGTATTACCACTACCTTGTGGGTTGTTTCATGTACCAAATTTGATCCATTCAACTCACTCTCTCCAGTTACGGCCCATAAAATGGTAACCTACATTCCTTTCCATACCATGCTTCAAATGAAGCACATCCATACTCGAATGATAATCCCCACCTTAGGGAAAAACTCATCTTCACGAAAGTGAGTATTCCAATTACCTCTAAAATCTACCATACTTGTCCTAAGCATAGCTAGGAATGGGGTGACTTAGTCAGTCCATTGACTACACCCAAATCGCATCGTATCCACTACTGACACTTGGTAACTTGACAACAATATCCTTTGTTATCCTTTCCCACTTCTACTCAGGTAACTCAGGTTGTAGCAACAATCCTGAAGACCCTTGATACTCAACTTCCACTTCTAAATACGCTAAATACTTACTACCGCAACTAGCTATATCCTTCTTCATACTCAGCCATCGATTAGTTAACCTAAAACCACACAACATCGTATCCGCTCCAGGATGGATAGAATACTTTGTCGTATACGCCTCTTCAATAGCCAAGGTCCTTACATCTCTCTAAATGGAGGTCCGAACCTTGTCTAACCAATATGAACCACTCTCCATCTCTTTTCACACTCGTTGGTCCAAGCCACGCAACATCTTATGTTGACGCGTTCTTTGCTTTGGACATCTTATCTTATGCCACCAACATCCTTTTCTCAAACCTAGATCGGATCATCGTACATCTATCTCGAACTCATTCTTGGCTTCACTCCTTCTTCCTACTCCACGGTACAACATCTACATTTGCCTTTCCCAGATGGTACTTGGCCTCGAAATCAAACTCACTAAATAACATCCATCCATCATCTTTGCCTCATGTTCAATCCTTCCGATTGAAAGTGTGTTGGAGACATTCATGATCCGTATAGATTACTCTCCATGTCTCGTTCACTTAATGCCTCTAGCATTATAAGGCAAAACCTACCACGTTAGCCATGCAATCCTTCATAAGAACCTTCAGTTGTCGCGACGTACAAGCAATCACCTTCTCCCTTTTCCAAGCATGCTTCCAAATCCTTGCTTCGCGCGTCATAATATACTACGAAATCGTCTGCTCCTTCCGGCAATGCCAAGATCGGCTCATTACCCATTTGATTCCTTCCACATCTAGATAGCTTCCTCTTTGCTCCGCTTCCACGTTGTTGGAAAACTTCACGTACATCTTCTCTTCCTTCAGTGACTCCACGATCATCTTCACGTGCGACTCGTACTCCTCCTTAGACTTCGGGTCGGTTTAAAATATCGTCTGTATATATACGTTAACTAGCTTGTCTATATACGGCCATGCACACCCGGCTCATTAACTCCATGAAAACCGCTGGTGCATTGGTTAACCCAAAAGGCATAGCCGTAAACTTCAACGTGTCCATTACGCATCCTAAAAACAGTCTTAGCTACGTCATCCCCGTGCACCCTCCATTGGTGACATCACATACGAATTTTCTATCTCACTCTTCTCGAGATAATCTATGCACATTCCAAACTACCCACCTTTCTTCCTACCAAGCAATACAGACGCTTCCCACAACAAGTTACCATTCGAACCAACCCTCACCTTGCAACTCCTGCAATCATTCCACACCTCTTGCCTTTCTAAAGACGTCAAACGACACGAGCCTTCGCAAATCGGCGTCGCTCCTTGTACTAATTCCATACGAAATCCTATTCTACGACGAGGGGTAAAACCTACTAATTCCTTAGGAACACTTTAGAGGGCTCACATACTACAAAGATATCACATAATCTCAACTCATCTTCCTTGGTACTCCTACGAGACCTCGTATCCTCTTTAGTTCGTTTTCTCCTTGGACACTTAGCACTCTCCAAATTTACCAAGGCATTATTAACTACCTTCTCGTGGCATTAACCATCTTAGCCTTATGTCTTCAACAACCATTTCCTTCATACGACATACTCAACAACTTCATAAACTAAAGAAGGTTCTAAATCATAAAGTAAATCGAGTACTCCTAATTCCATTTGGGATCGCGAATATTCATTCGCTACGCCTACCATCAATCGCCACACCAGAAGATAAGTCCTAACTCAACTCTGCACCAAGCCATGAGAATATTTCAAACTTCACGTGCACCAATTAGTAATGGACCCAAATCTCTCGCATTCAAAAAGAAAAACAATAACGAAATGTAATCACGTAGATAAGGAGAACGAACCTCGAACTACAAACGCATAACGATTGCTAGAAACACTCCCCCACAACGATAATTACTAGGTACCTCGATCACCATTAGATTAAAGATTAAGAACCTTTTTACCATAACCTATTTTTTTTACCAAGGAAATTTTCTATAACCTTATACCATATTTTAAAACAATAGTATCACCTTTAGTTAATAATGCAAATAATTTTAAGTGTAAAAAAAAATAAAAAAAAATAAAAATATAATTTAATAAAATTTTCATAAAATTATTTTTAATTATGGTTTTCATAAAGAAATCAAAAGATCGATTTTGAAAAAAAATGTGTTGCCATTTTATTTTATATAATTTATTTTTTAAAGAAGTTTTTATCACTGAAACAATATGGTTTCGAATACAACAAACTTAACTCTTCAAATGGATAATTTATGAATCACAAAAATACATCATGATAGAAAATTGACTCCAAAATACCTAAGATATTCCAATACCAGAATATTAATTTTACTTGAAAGCGAACACGACAAGAACTCTTGCAAACCAAACAAACCCAGACGGGATCATCCATACAACGGTCTTAGAACCAAACAAAAAGTGAGTCACCCTTCTAGACAAAGGAAATACAATCTAAAAACGCGAACGAAGAACATAGAATAACCAGTTCTTATGTTGACTACCCTAGAATACCAACAACGAGTGTTGGCTTTTTCTCAACGAACAACGGCTAACGAACCAACTATGTATCGCAACGACTATACCAACAGGTTTACGATGTATCTCGATAGATGAAAGGGAAACCTTACCATTATGCAAACCAACCTATATGACGCCATACGGTTAAGTGGAATTCTCTAACATTATCTAAAACCATCCTCAACAGGATCTCACATCACATCGGGGAACACTTCCATCTAACAAACTATCCAGAATTTACATCTTATCATAATCATACAAGCAATAATTGATCAATGCAATCAAAGTTACAGTCACGTGTGTGTTGCCTTTTAATTATGTTCGCGTCCATAATTATAATTGCACCTTTTTTTACACGTGTACTTTAACTTCCATGACCACACATCTCAATGATAACACTCCATCTACCACATAGCACTTAATAATAATCTAAATATAACTCAAACATGATAATCCATCTAACGAACCATAAAATCCCAATTGACCAAAGAAACAGAAGTCACATCGTGACCCAAAATATAAAAGTAATCCTCGATTTATGCAAGGCATCGAGGTAGAAAACAAAATGATCTTATGTTGGGACCGCTTTGGGGTTTGACTTTCTCATCTCAAAAGTCACCAATCTCTGCGGGTCCTGTGGGTTAAACAATCTCCCATCGGATATCTCATATGGGGTAGGGAAAGTAAATGACTAAAACAATAACCAGGGGTATATACTATTAGTCCCTATAATGAAAAAGTATAAATTCATATTATATAGTAGTAATTCAAAATAGAAAGAATTTCAAAGCTTTTAGGTAGCGGGAACATACGGTATATACGTACACAAACACTTATGCCCTAAAATGCAACTATATGAGGGACCCTTAAGCTATAGTCTAGGCTCAACCACCTAGTTCTCTATAACCAAAGGCTCTGATACCAATCTGTCACACCCCGCCAAGGCGGAAACGCGAGGCGTAAACAAGAATGGATACCATCACAACACAATGGTGTCTATATATGAGAATACTAAGAATCGAAAACTAATGTAAAGCATAGACACATTGTGTGATAACAATACCCAAAACCTTTATTGGTGTCTTTTTTTATGAGAACGAGGTCTCGGCAATAAATGAAATGCAAAAACTTAATCCTAATACAATTCATGCAAGAATTATTCAAAACAGAAAGCCATTAAATAACTTCAAGATCCTACGTCTCTTTAGCCACTGCGCTCTATCTTAGCACCATTAAGCTCACCTGAAAATGATGCTTAAAAACGTCAAACAACTACAGTTGGTGCGAGTTATAGGTTTCAGTCACACATAACAATCCTTTTAAAACCAATTAATGTGATTATCAAAATAATACAGGACAATTATGCAACTTATGAACTTATGCTAACATGCTACAACCAAAAATTTCTCCCATATCAAACCAACCATACATATATGGGTAGGGTACCCCTCCGTTCCTACTTACGTCACTACGCACCTAAAAGTCTACCAGCTAAGCTTATATTAGGCCTCGACCCATACCAATTCAAAACAAGCCATATGCAGTCACATAATGTCCACACGTAATCAAAACACATAATCACAGCAATTCAAAACATTTCCAAAACACTTAGCATCATTTCCATCCCAATTTAAAATATTAAAAAGAGGGACTATGAAACTCACCTGATGCTTAGCCTTACAAAGAATCAACAAATGCTTCACAAATACTTCACGGATAATCTAAACAATTAAGCACACAATAAGCTACCATCAATTAGGCATTCAATCCAATATGATGTAACCTCAACTATGATGGATATCTAAGCTATCTAATTTTCTTTAAGCATTTGATTTTCAAAATAGTTTCTAAAAGTAGTTTTAAGTAGCTTATAGGTCAAAGTTTAAGATGGTTCAAGTCAATAAGCCATAAGGATATGTTAGACTGCTTAAAAATAAATTCTAAAAGTCCCTTTTGTCTAATTTGAACACAGTTTGTGCCAAAAAGCTTATTTGATATTTTTAGCTTATTGTTTGTAGTTTTTAGCTTAATTCCTGCTTAGACTTGCTTGATAGATTAGTTATAAGTTGATTGTAGCTTATTAAAGTCAGGATTTGGCTTATTTTTAGCTTTTCATAAAAAATCCAAAAATATAAAATCAGTAGCAATTAGTTTTTTTCATGGTACTTTTTCTTTGCTTATTTGCATTTCAAAATGACTTTTCTCTGTAGTTTTAAGCAGCTTTTAGGTCAGTCTTTAAGTAGGATTAAAGCTTACCTTCATAAGGTTCTGTCTTTGACCTTAAAATTAAGCTCAAAGTCAGCACTTTGTTTGTTTTGAAATTTGTGGTTCCCCATGAATGCTTATTTTGTTTTTCAGCTTATAGCCTTTAGTCATGTGCTTAATTCTAGTCAAATTTAGCTTATTAGGATAGTTTTAGCTTAGTAGTAGCTTATTTAGCCATAGGTTTAGCTTATTTTAGTTTCTAGCTTATTATGTTTTGAAAAAAGTAAAAAAAACTAGTTAAGTGTTCTGTCATTTCTTTAAGCTGTTTTTCAGCTTATTTTTGTTTTTGAAAAAAGTTGTTTTTTACAAAAGAAGCTTATTATAAGCTGTTTAACAAATTTGATTTTTAAAGTTTTTGCAAAAATAAAAAAAGGGAAGATGGAAGTCGGGGGTGAGCAAGGCTCGAACCCTTGACCTCAACACCATCAACCTTTTATAAACCTCAAAACACACATACTCAACCAACGTGCCCTGGGGTCTTTTTCATTTTAGAATTGCACAATTAATTCCTTACACACATTTTGCACTTTTTAGCTTATTAGGCGTTTTAGGCTTATTTGACAGGTTATTTGATAAGCTGAGTTCCTGAGTTTATTTTTCTTAGATTCTACACTGTTCAAGCTATTTTTTATAATTTTTCCAGTATTTTTATAAATAGTTTAGTATTTTTAATCATTTAATTTCATTAAAATCGTTTTTAATTCATAAAAAATTATAGAAAAGTCAAAAAAATATAATTCTTTTTTAGAAAATTTTCTTTAAACGTTTAGATCCTAGGAAAAAGAGATTTGCGTTCGTAGGGTTAAAATTGCAAAATCTTGTTTTTTAAAGAACGGGATTGAATCCCATTCTTATTTTTAGTGATTTTTAGCTTAAAACTCTTTCGTTTTTTGTCTAGTTTTCTTTGTCCTAGCTTTTTAGTCAATTAAAACTTATAAAAACCAAAAAGATAATTGTAGGACTTAATTTTGTTGATTTATTTTTTTTGGTCCCGTTTAGGATTCCCGAATTGCATTTTTAGTTAAAATTTAATTTCCCATTATTGTAGTTAAGTTCAATTGTCTCTTTATTTGTTCTCTATTAGGATTGTAGAAAACAAATTATCTTCGAACCAATTCAAATCATTGTCCAAATAACAAACGTGGTCTCAATTTCATAAATCTTTGGGAAAACGACCCGATAATCACTTACCGGTTTCTTATGTGTGGTATTTTTGTGAGGGTTTTTGCTCTAAATCTTTGTCCTCAAGGATTTTTAGTAAATCTCTTTATACTTTGATATTATTACGTATAAAATTGAAATGATCAACCACCTTATGACTTCATCGACGTCGTGGGTAAATTGGTTGTTGGGTATAGTGATCGAAACCATAAAACCTATTGAAAATCAATCAAAGTGTTTGATAGAAATCCAGATGTTTTAACACATTATGAGTTTCATTCTTTTGAAATACCCCCCCATGCACATGTGCATCGAGATTTGAAATTGTTTTGCACATGTGGGTAGAAGTTGTGCACTTAGAGTCTTAAAGATCATATTTTTTGTATCAGATTTTAATCACATTTTCTCCCCTTATTTAGAATATTAAATCTCTTGGTATTTGAAATACCAATTGATTAAAATTTATGACATGAAAAGTTTCATGGGGTGAAAAATGATACCACAAGGTTCGCATGAATTATTGGAACATTTTTCAGATTGCTCCCCTTCAACAATATATGCGAGATACCACAGAATTAAAAATTTGAAATTACAAGTAAAAATGATATGACACCACAAATATGTTAAAGATGGAGTTAGATTCCTTTGTGAACAGTACGTATAGTCATTTGACACTGAAATACCACATTTTAATTTCAATGAATGTTTTTGGATACATAAAATTAACATTTATGAGATGTACCCAAAATACATTAAAGGCTTTGGTTTTTAAAAGCTCCCCGTCAAATATTGATCCACATAAAAATGACATTTTTAGTACCACAATTTTGAGAAATTATCTGAGGAAGGGAGTGTTGAACACGCAATTTTGATGATACCACAAATAATATTCTAGATATTAATAAGATACCACAAATTGTATTAAAACAAGATTATGACATTTATAGTTCTATTTGAAAAATTATGTTCAACAATTTTGAAAAACCACATGATAGAAGACTTCTTTTCTATTTTTAGAGTAAGCACACTGAAGCGTATACTTTCCTATGACATTCGGGACCGGGTTACAGTCTGAAGTAACTGTAAGCCATTTTAGAAATTAGAAATGACATGTTTTAAATTGTTTGAACTCTTGCTCGAACTTCATTTATACACCTGTGTTAATGTTAATCAACATTTCTTGGTACGTAAATGTTATCGATTCCAAAATACATGTCGAGAAGAATCTTTTTGGTATTTTTGAAATTTTCTGGTTTTATATTTTGTTTTTCTATATTTTATATATTTTATATAATTTTTTTGGTTTTATATTTTTGTATTTGATTTTTGAATAATTATGTACAAGTTTGATGTTTGATTTATCAAGAAGATTCATTTACTAGAGCCTCCAGTTGTGCTGGAGTCAAACATCTCATACCAATTCGTCTGACGAGATACTTAAACCTATATTCCGACAGAGCTTTAGTAAACAGGTCAGCTAACTGGATTGCACGAGATGGCTATGGCTGCCTTTGAATCGCAATACATAGGTATTTTGTCAAAGTGATGCCATAATCTGTAAGCTAAGTTCGCATCCATAAAACTTGAGCACAACACACAGATAGAGACACATACTCGGCTTCTGCTATTGACATTGAAGTGCAATCATGCCTCTTGGACGACCAGCTGACTAGCTTATCACCTTTTAGAAATTGTATGCCACCAGATATGTATTTATGTAAATCAAGACAGCTCGCGTGATCCAAATATGAAAAAGCAGTTAGTTCAAAACATGTGTTCTTTAGATACTAGAGTCCTGTGTTAA
The DNA here is from genome assembly GCA_026074375.1 of Tanacetum coccineum. Lineage (NCBI taxonomy): Eukaryota > Viridiplantae > Streptophyta > Magnoliopsida > Asterales > Asteraceae > Tanacetum > Tanacetum coccineum. The sequence continues at coordinate 12,060 of BQNB010164806.1, forward strand.
TGGTATTCTTAAGGTACCGAAAGATATGTTTAACCTCCTTGAGGCGCTTCTTAGTTGTTCTCGCTTAATAACAAGCAAAATAACATGTTGCATGTATAATATCTAGTCTACATGATGTTAGGTACATGCGTGCCTCGACCATGCTATGATATTTTGTTTGGTTAATGGGTGTTCCACTCAAATTAGCATCTAGGGGTTTAGTAGCTATTGGTGTACCAATGATAGCACATGAGGTCATACCATGCTTTTTAAGTATCTCTTAAGCATACTTAGTTTGGTTTATAAAGATACCATGTGAGGATTGGTGAATTTAAATTCCTAGAAAGAGTTTTGGCTTTTCCATCATAGACATTTCAAACTTGTTGTGCATTAATTTTTCAAACTCTATGGAAAGTTTTAGGTTCATAGAACCAAAAATAATGTCATCGACGTAAATGTGCACAAGCAATATGTCTTCCCTTTTTTAAGTAATGAACAGGGTTGGATCAATAGAACCTTTGGAAAATCCTTAGAATACTAGGAAGTTGGAGAGTTCATCGTACCACGCTCTTGGAACTTGCTTGAGTCCATACAATGCCTTCTTGAGATGGTAGACTTTGTTAGGATGGTGTGGATCAACGAATCCGTCTGGCTGATTGACATACACTTCTTCCTTCAAAGGTCCGTTAAGAAAATCTGTCTTGACGTCCATCTGGTAGACATGAAATGACTTGTGTACAACATATGCAATGAAAAGTGTTAGAAATACGGAAAAGTATCAATCACTTCCAATATAAGTAGTCATAGCTTATAGTAATTAGTAATGGTATGTTAGTAAGCTAACCAGGCCAAAGATACATAGTAATCCTATAACACAAGCCCATGGCCGGTTATGCTAGGCATATATAAACCCTCTCCACACATGGAGAGAGTGTTGGTTGTTCATTTGTCACGTTTTCATTAAGCTAATATTATCCTTTTTCCTCTCTCTCTCTAAGTGTTCATCCAACCATCTCTTTCTCTCTCTAAAACCTAAAGTGAATCCTTCCATTTATGTGTTAAGATATTCTACAATTGGTATTAGAGCCATGGGGTGTTTGTGACGGTGTTGTGTGCGTTCTTTATACTCGTTCTAGGCGTGCGTTTGGTTCGAATCTTTCAAAAGGTTTTCACCTTTTGAGGATTTAAAAACCATAAAGTTCTTAACTTTCTTTCTTAGTTATCTTAGTATAGACTAGAAGTACAAGAAAATCTTTCAAAAACCATAAAAATATCATCTTTTTGAGTCTTTTTGGTTAAAAAGAGGTTTTTTGTACAAAAGAATATTGATTTCAAATTTTTCGTGTCAAAAATGTTAAAGTTTATGTTTTTAAGGTTCTAATAGTCTTAGATAGGTAAGAAGTACAAGAAAAATCGGGTAAAAATGTCAAAAAGTGAGTGTTTTTATGATTTATGATTTTTAAGTTTCGAACACTGTTGGGCGAATTATACACATAGGCGAATTATACGTATTTTTCCTTCAGGCGATTTATACATTTCCTATAGGCGAATTGTACGTATCTTTGGTCAGGCGATTTATACGAAGTTCTTCAGGCGATTTATACGTATTTCTATAGGCGAATTATACGTTTATTTGGTCAGGCGATTTATACGTGTATCTTTCAAAAGGCGATTTATACGTGTAGTTTTCAATGGGCGAATTATACGTTTCATTTTCAATAGGCGAATTATACGTTTACTTTACAAGGGCGATTTATATGTTTTGTGAAGGCGATTTATACGTTTCTTTACAAGGGCGATTTATACATTTTTTTGTGAAGGAGATTTATACATTATTTTACAAGGGCGATTTATACGTTGTTTCAAGGGAGAACTATACACGTTCATTAAGCGAATTATACGGTTGTTCTTTGATTTGTAAAATCCCGTGAAAACATGATTTCCCGGTTTTATCAAGAATTGTAAAATCCCGTGTATTCCGACAGACTCAACTTCATTAATCAAACCTCACTTTAACACAACAACCTCCAATCACTGTACGATCAAGTTTATCTTATCACATTCTAATTGAAATGGATTCAATTATTTCACTTGGACAAAAGAATAGTCTTGCTGAGTACATGATATTCTCCGGTGCTGACAATCGTCCACTTATGTTAGACAAAGACCTGTATGACTCTTGGAAAAGTATAATGGAATTATACATGCAAAATAGAGAGCACGGAAGAATGATACTTGAATCAGTTGAACATGGTCCT
>BQNB010164807.1:0-14295 GCA_026074375.1 Tanacetum coccineum
TGTCGATCCATAACTTTAATCAAATCCCCCAAAATCATAACCACAAAACTATTCACCAAATCACAAATTCAAAAATCCCAGTCCAAAATCACAAGCGGATCCGTTTATCCTCCAAAAAAAACCGTGAAACAAAAAACCTTAATACCACGACCAACATTATTCTCATCTTAAAGCATTCAATGAAAAGAAGAAAAAAAACCTCCAACCATAAAACTCACGACCATTTTCCCCCAAATAGAATGAAGCAAGAACACAAATCACAAATGGATTGAAGCAAGAACACAATCCACAAATCAATGTTTTAATCTTTAATCGTTCTTTGTTAAATCAAACATCCCCCAAATGAAAGATCCACAACAAATCCAACCATAAACAAAATCCATTCAAACCCTATATTGTTTATGATCATGTAAATAAAAAAAACGCCTGATATTTGAAACCTAAATGTTTTATGATACTGAAAGATGGTTTTTTATTAACGAAATCGATTCAACCGTATTTATTCTAGGTAATATTTCATTTTTATATTTTTCTTAATTTTTCCTTGATTTTCAGGTGTATATGTATTAGATGTCATCCCTTTATAACATTTTTTATTATCTAATTCAAAATTTTATGATTAGGGTTATTATGTAGAATGGTACTTTTATTATGAGTGGATGATTGATGATTTGAAATAGATATTTCTGTAAGACGTTGTTTGCGATTGTGTTTTGAGAGTGAATATTTGATTATCTGGTTTGTATAAGCCATAGCTAAGAAAAGAACTACTTATCTGAAGTGGAAAGATTTTAAGAGATACTCTCTTTGAACATAACTACTTTTCAGAAGGTAATTCTGTATATACGCTTCTTGAGAATTTAGAGGCTTAGAGCATGTCTTGAGGAAACATATACAAAAGGTAATTCTTGCTAATCAACAAAAACAAGGTTTGTTGTGTAGCTCAAACTTAAAAGGCTTTATTTTCTTCTCATTTGTTCATTTGAAGATAGAGTCTTATAAAACTAACACTTGCTTTATGCAGGCAGCAACAAAGATTATAGCACGCCAGTTGGTCAGGCTTAGACAACAAATTCCCAATCTACCAAGTAGTCGAGCTCAAATGAGAGGCATAGCAACCCATACACAGGTATATCATCAAATGGGAACTTCTTTCTTATGATAAAGTAGGATAAAAGTGTCATGGTTTTCTTAGCTTTGAGCTTCTTTCATGCATTAGCTGCACACTATTGTGTACCTAATGTGATGAAAGGTGCTACTAAGGCAATGTCAACAATGAATAAGGTAATACCCTTACAACAGTATCTTGATTTTCCTAAATAAATCTGTTTACAACACAACACGCATACTAAAATTATGACGGGGTGCGACTTAAAAAAGACTTCTATAGATACTCTTATGTGTAAACAAAATGATGGACGCCTAAGATAAGATAAAGAAAGCATGTTCTTTTATATTGTTCACATTTAGCTGCTGTTTGAGGGAGAAATTGCATCCCATCTATCAATTTTCGTTATAGCTTGAAAGGGTCAAATAGGTAATATAATAAATGTAGCTAATAAGGAAACAAGTCAGTAGGTTTAAACTTTCTTTACTAAAAAAATGTGAATCATTATTAAGTAATAGCTTTCGTAATTTTAAAGATATGTGGCGAACCTAACCTGTTTCATCCCATTTTTACAATTTTGTTTTGACCCATTACACAATCTGCCAAAATGTTTTTATTACTTTGATCGACTGTTTTCTGATATTACTTAACTAAAATTAGTGTCATATTAGTTATATGTGCATAAATGAGTTTAAGCCCTACAGTTAACTGCTTTGTTTTGAATTAATGAAAACTGATTTGTTAATCCATATTGTGAATATTATTTTTGGTTGCAATATTTTAAAGAATGTGTATGTACAGGTAGATGGTGCGTATGTACACAAGAACCGACTCGTATTCTTTGATGAGTAAGATGAAGAAAACTGTTAAAGCTTATCCTGGAAAGACGATTAATAAAGTTGTTATTACTGTGTCGACTTATTTCAACGATGCCCAAAGGCAAGCGACTAAGGATGTCGGGTGGATTGCTGGTCTTGATGTGCCTAGAATCATCATTGATCCGACAGCTGCTGCTCTTTCATATGGATTGAACAACAATGAGGGTATAATTGATGTGTTTGATCTTGGTGGTGGTACCTTTCATGTTACTATCTTAGAGATATCAAACGGTGTTTGTTCTCTTAAACGGAACTTGAATCACCTTATTCAGCAAGCCGGTATTAGCAATTTTAATATTTGCTTCAGTGGCATTATTCCCGACAATCATTAACCCGGAGAAGAGTGCTCCAAAGCAAGTTGAAATTCCTTTCATGCCGGCTCGTGCTCTGTTACAGGTATCTCTTTTGAATTTTCTCGGTTTAATTTTGCATGGTGATACTTGAAGACTTGAATTTGATATTTTGTCGAGGAAGTTGTACCCTAATGTTTGGTTATTTTCCAGGACTTTACTGGTGTGCCAGCTGTGGTCGACCTTGCATGTGTGTGTGATGCCATGAACAATCTTGGTGGGGACTCCAAGAAAATCAATCCTTTGTTACGCATCGCTAAATGTATTAATTTCTTAATACTTTAGGTCAATGTAATTATGTGATGACCTGACCTTCATTTGCTATAATTGATGTATTTGTTTTTGAATTTGATATTTTGGTACAGGTGCTTATGGATCTTGTGGTCGATCATTCAGTTCAAGTTGATGTTGCCAGGACTCAAAATGCAGTAAAAGCAAATATGGTGCTTGAATTTAAGAGAAACCGGGTGAAGTTTTCTTTTCTTAAGTGGGGATCTAAAACACATCATCAAGCGTAGTAGTCAAATGTAGACAAGACTCTAAATCGAGGTTCTGGGATAGAGTTAGCTTTGCAACAAGACGCTTAAAAACGGTAAAAGGAAAACGAGGAAAGCGACGTAGCATAAGTAGCTTAGAGACTGAGGATCCAGCTCAGGGTAAATATTGGATTCAGGGCTGTCACAACTCCGGGCAATGATAAAGTAATTAATTGTACCACCGAAGAGAGCAATTGTCTCCTTAAGCTCGACGAAACTGACCAGCCGTATCCTTAAATATAACAAACCCGACCACATTGATGAATTGCCTATAACTGTGCACTTTTTGCTACATCAAACAAATTGGATATTGTCTACGGTATCAGTAACAGAGTGACTACATTGATGAATTACCTATATCAATAACATAGTGACCACTTGGAACTTTATCTAGATATAATTTGTACATTAGATAATGATTAATTGAGACTACGACTTTGGTGTGTTTGGATAGCCAGATAGGTTTGAATGAAGTGGTTAATGACTTTTTGTATACTGTGATAAATATTAAAAAGTAGATATGTAATACAGACCTAACTCATTTATGCAGATTAGGTCGTTTAAAAAAGTTCAATTTTAGCCATGTCGAGGCCTCTATATACTTGTACAATAATGTTTTATTTTTGGGTATAGACTAAAGTTATTGCATGCAAACTTGCAGGGGTGATAATCAGACTCGATCTTTCCAACAACTTACTGGTGTGATGATTTCTCTTCTGATTATATTTCTTTAGTCGTGTTTTGTAAAACCTGCTGCAACGGTTTAGGGAAGGGAAAAAAGGAGACAGATGAACCTATTCCTCCCACCTCATCAGTTATTGCACTAAGGATCCCAATGATCAAGAAAGGTGAATATGACCTTTGGTCCATGAAGATGAAACACGCTTATTTAAAATATCAGTACTTATGATGTACTTGTGAAAATGATAGCCATCTTAGTGGATTGGCTGACTGAAGTTCACAATAGTTTCACTTGATTTCAAGAAAGCTCTTTTTGTACGTCATCGAAGATTAGTAAAAAGATCATAGCCTTTCATTCAGTCCTGTTCCAGAAGACAAATCCAGTTTCATGGTATGAGTGCATTACTAATTTCATTAACATATAAAGAACTCTGGTCACCACAAGTAGTTGTCTGATTCATATATCTGATGTTGCATACTCGAGAAAGCACATACTTGCAATGGAAAAAGCCACGTCAATTGGGTTGGTTTTGGATGATTCCAACGCCATACTTGCTCACTGTTCGTTACACAAAAGCTTTGATTTCAACTGATTTTTTTTAATCTATTTAAAAAAAATTGGAATTCTTTAATAAATTCCAAAACTTACAAATTTAACCCACCAAAATAAAGAAAATAAATATGGCAAATATATATAAACTGATTTAGATGGACAAAAAATGTCAAAATCAACAAATTAAAGTAAATAAAGACAACTTTAATTCAGCTTAACATAAAGCAAATACAAAATTCAAATCAAATTAAATCACTAGAATTCAACAAATAACCATAAAGAATTCAACCATTAGATCAAATTTTAAAGAGCAATAAAACCCCAATATCATTATTCCATATTTTCATCTATTACAATAAATCATAGTTATCAAATCTTCATCTTTACTTGTATCTTTAGTCCAGCCTTCAAACCGCAACTCTATCTTGTCCTTGAGCTTTCATTCTAGCCGACTCATTATATATAGAGGCTGCAAATAACAAAGTATAGATTAGAACAAGTGAAATAACAAAAACCTATGTACATGTGAGAAGAGTTAGAACCTCATGTTGTTTAAGGATACCATTAGGATCATGGGTAACAAGCCATCATATTGGCCAACCAAGAACCATTAATCGCTTTCACAAAATAAGTTGTTAAGTATTATAAGGTGATGCACACGAGAAAGAACTTCATGAATGCAATTAAGACATCAACATACAAGAAGACTTCATGTAAACCCATCTGGTTATACACCTATACTATTGATTTATTTTACTTATTGCTATATGAATTAATCGATGTGTTGCTTGGTCGACCAACTAAAACTGCATGTTGGGGCTGGATAAACTGATGTTTAAAAAGTTGTTGAATATAGATGGAGAATGTGATCTTTTTCTATACCAAGTTGGGGCTGATGAATTAATTTGTTATTAACAGTTATAACCCTTTCAAGCTTCATGCTTTATCCGTGTATGCTGCTCAGTGCACTCTTTAGAAGACAGGTGCATGGACCTATAGTCTTATACCCTCAAGCATCACGCACATGGTACTTCGGAGATCAATTGAGGTGAATGTTTTGTCACGCAAGCATCAAAATAATCAGACACACACACCCCATCAATAAATTTATAGTTGGGAACTATATGTCTGTATATAATGAACTTGGTTATGAAGTTGCTTGTAAGGTGTATAGGTGCTAAATGAATTATTTTAATTGGCAACTTGATGATGGTTTCTATCCCTCGAGATTATGGTTGTTTTCCATGGAGCAGAAAATGACTTCTTGATTACAAGTATTTGCGAGTGTACTGTGCATAATAAAGGAGTTGTAATGTGATTATTAGTTGCATTCGTTGATAAATGTTGTAGTTGTTGTTGGACATTAGCTTTGTCATTATGTAGTCATTTGGGGGAAGTTTATATGTTTATGTCATTATAAACGATTGTGTTGTCGTATCGGTGGGACAAGCGTAACTTCTATACAAATTGCATCATCCAGTCATTAAATTTTTTCAATTTTTTTTATAAATTGCATGCAAAATATGATTGATCAAATGTATATTAAAACTCAAAACATATATGCCTAACACTTATTAATCAAGATGTGTAGCTCTAATTTATGTTGAAAATTGTAAGTAACAAAAAAAACACAATCGTGAATGTGATTTTTGGTTAATTGATGAAGGAACTTGACATGCATTAACCGAATAATGATAGATGTTTTTTATTTGCTAAATGTTCATCATCACACCACAAGTTTGTCTTGAAAATTGATGCTCCCGTTATGTGTTTGCGCAACATCAACCTAAGAGGCTAGCTTTATAATGGTACGAGGTTACAGGTTTTGAGAATGAGCAAAAACAATATCGAGGCTAAAATTATATCAGGTGGTAAAGTAGGCACAGTAGTCGCTATACCTCGGATGAATATTAGTCCATCGGATAAGAAAATGCATTTTCGACTTAACAGGAGACAATTCCCTGTATCGCTTTGTTTTGCCATGACAATTAACAAAAGTCAAGGACAAACTTTGTCTAAGGTTGGTCTATATTTGGAACGATCAGTTTTTTCGCACGGACAACTCTATGTGGCTGTATCAAGAGTAAAGAGCAAGAAAGGTCTATAGGTGTAATGTTGTGATAAAGATGACAATTATTACAATTACACAACCAATGTTGTTTTTAAAGAAGTCCTTCATCAGCTGAGTTTAATCATTTTTCATTAGCCTTTTTGTGATGACTATATTTTCGTAAATACTATTAATTAGTTTTTCAATTACTACGTTAGCTCATAACAAATTATACTATGTTATATCATATTTATTCTTTGCTAAATCAATGTTTCACAATATTGTTTTATAAACTCTTTCGTTAATTACATATATTTGTCCACATTACATCTCTAACAATACCTTAAAACTCTCCGCCCAACGGGCGGGCCTTGAAACTAGTTTTGTTATATAATGAATGTGTATTTTTCTAATTGTAGTTGCAGTGTAAAAATTAGCCAAATTTATATTTGCTAAACTTGATTGTCTCATTTACAATCTTTATATTTGAAATTTAATATGGTGCAAATAGTTTTTCGGAACTCGTTCTCTTTCATTGTCTCTATAGAAATTTGATACAACGGAGAAAATTCCGCTAAATTATGAAAAAAAAGAAAAAGATTAAACTGGTAATCCTTCTTAAAGCTCGTTGTAATCAAATGCACCACATGTTGCAAAAGAAAAAAATGCGAGTTTATTCTCATAATTTTCGTGTTAGATCTGAAAAAAAAAGATAATATTTGGCCGTGAAAGATCCGCTAGACGAATGAAAAATATAAAAGAGATTTTACCATCAAAAGCAATAAATTCTTGTAAATGCGAGCACATTTTCGCAATATTCAATGAATGATTAAAAAGAAAATATGCGATGAGATGGTTAATGCCTCGTATATGCTCATATATCGAGAACGATGCTTTGATATAAGTTTTTTTCTTAACAAAGCAATGGGTATTTAAACAAACACGATAGACCCATTTACTAAATTTTCTCCATTCACTCAACTGAATGTGACTCAATAACGATGATCATGTAGATATCATGATTATGGACGTGGTAAATTAACTATTGTCGTGTTAATTCAAAGAAACTGGTTGGCAACCTCAAGTTGCAAGATAAAAGATGAAATGATCTTCATTCCCTCATAAGAATGTAAGAATCAACATCGAGATATCCATTCCCTCGAGCGAATGCGATGAAATAATCTACGTATAGATCTCCATTCTCTCATGTGAATGTGATGAATAAATCAACGTATAGATCTCTATTCCCTCCAGTGAATGTGATGATTCCTTCATGTGAATGTGATGAAATGATCAACATAAATATCTTCATTGTTTTAAGTGAATGTAATAAAATGGTCAAGATAAGATGTTCATTGTCTTAAGTGAATGTGATATAATGATAAATATAAAATCTTCATTCCCTCAAGTGAATGTGATAATGTAATGATAAATTTCTAAAGATCATTTATCATGGTAAAGGATATGGTCGAGGTAATATGACAATGACAAACCACTAGTAATGGCAAAATAAAATAAGAAATGAGCAAACAAAAATGTTATCTATGCAAAAATGCAATGTGATGTATGCAAAGTACAAGTGTGTCAAAGATATTACACACTATATTCATAGATTTAAGTATCTATGCTAGCACATTTTGCTCCGTAAAAGAAATATAAAATTGTCATGAGAAACGAAGTTAAATATTAAAGATGCATTATATTATTTTGTATCTTCCTCGACATGCATTATATAAAGATTAGTAAAAGCTAATTATAGCCATAACACAAGTTTATGAGCAATAATTATAATATTTTTGGCATGACCGATTACACCATCCCGAGTCATTAATGATGCGAAAGTTATAAAAGAATAAGATTCTTCAATCTAATGTTGTTATCTCTCAAACATTTCAGAGTAAGTAATTCATTGTGAATATGCGATGAATTACTTCTAAATTATTAAATGAAAATGAGAGAAAAACTTGTGTTGTTGTATCAGGCCATCTATAATATGACACAACAACAAAAAATTAGCCTCTTGCCAACTTTGTTAATATAAATCCTCTTTTCAAAATGAGTTTTTTGGTTAATAAACAAAAACTAATCCATTTCAGTTTTTTTTTGTGGCGTTATATAATTAAATTACTCCATTAAATGCACATATTACGGATATAAAAGAAGGATAATTCCTTCAGGAGGAGAGAAGTAGCTGTAAATTCAGAATGAATTATTATATTTTATTGATCCTCGAAAGATATTTTATGAATTTATTATTCAATGGATAATCTAATAGCCATACATAAACATTGGCCAAAAATTAAAATTTCAGCTACTCATGCTCTGATTATACGTTGTCCCTCAAGGACACTAGGTTAATTATGACTTGCCTTAAGTATGATAGAATAAATCGATTCCAATAAATCATCGATGAAAAAATGAGCATGAAAATAAGTGGTTGTACTCGAGGTTAAAAAACGCCTATTGATAGTCTCTATAAGAGACATAGACATTAAGGCTTCCATAGACTCAGTTAAGCTAATGAGATCTCAATAAATTCTTTCTTTTCTTGAATTATATGGAATCAGTTAAACAAACGATCGTCGAGTAAATTTGTATCCTTTTCTTGCATGCTATTATGCATGATGAGGATCATAAAATCATTAATATTCCAAATGTCAATGCGCCTCAACGACAATGTTGGGCACAAAAAAAAGACACAGTACCTTGCAAATACTAAAAGTATTGGAGCGTGAAGTTCATACACGTCAATGTGTAAATCTATTGGATATACATCGGTTTTTGTGCGAAACCAAAATAAGAGCTCTAAAGTTATGTTATTTAATACTTGAGTTGTGAAATAAATAAATTCACAAAACAATAAGTTAGTTATTAAGAGACATATTATTACGAGGTGGATGTAAATTTTTTATTGTTATTTTATGAGATAAGTATTTATTTTTTTCCCTAAATCAGGGTTTATTAGAGCTCTCATATTCTACGAAGGATATGTAATGCCTCATGCATGACTCACAAATTCAACTTCTAGAAACAATTAATAAAGTTCTCAATAACTTTATTTGATCAAATGGAATGAATCAGTATATGGATCAAAATCATTTTGGACGCATATTATATAAATTGCTTTTGCACATGTCTATAAAGAATGATTGGTCTTTAAGTACCATACATAAGTGCAATTAAGGTTTTGATGTTAATTTTGCAATTAATATGCGTCATGAGAGTATATTTTTCTTTGTTAATATTTGTACACGTATTGTATATTTTCCAACCAATACATTTGATATTGGGTTGGAAGCTACACATATATTTTATCATTTTTGCAGGACTTATTCTTAACATCAACAATTTGGTGAACTTCATTACAAAGTTATTGCCAACAAAAGTATTCGAGCAACTCGTTTAGAAGATTGGCATGCGATGCTTGAAATGTATAGATTAAATTGAGGAGGAGCATTATGCGCACTGCACTCTTTTCCTTCATCAAGTTTTTGTCCCATTGGGTTTTTCTTGATAAGGTTTTTAATGAGGCAGTCTATAGCGTATAATAATAAACGATGAATATCCAAGGAGGAGTATTGTAAAATATTATATGGGCTATGTATGGGCTTATGGGCTATGTCTATTCATCTTGTACAAGCTAGGGTTAGACTATTAGCCTTATATATACATTTCTCTTGTAACCTCTGGAATCAATCAATCAATAAGAATTCCCTCTTCCACTCTCATTCTTGTATTCTTATTTTTTATATTTACAACAACAGTATATTTGGTTAAGCATAATAGATCGTGAATCGGACTGACCAGATTAGACCGAACAAATTTTTATCCGGTCTTTGATCCATCTTTTTTTTCATATTTGGTTCTCGGTCCGGTCTGCTTCGATTCATTTCTATGCAAAACTGTCACGCTGCGATATGATGATTAAGATGAAGTTAAGCTGATTTGCTTTTACTCTTACATTTTTGTTTTTTTAAGAGCTTGCTTTTACTCTTACTAATCATGTGCATTGCTAATCACACGAAAAGCTTTAGCCTTGTCACCTCAAGATGAAATGAAACATATTATGCTTAGTTCGTAGAAAAACGATGAAGTATATCATAGGCCATCAAATGAAACGAGAGGAAATGCGGCCCTCCCGGGGCTCACCCCCCACACACCGCACAACCTCTGGCCCCTCTGCGCCCCCAGTAGTACCAAAACCCACGCACCCCCCCCCCCCCCCTCCCCCCTCCCCACACCTGCCCCCCCCCACCCCCCCCCTACCCCGCCCCCCCCCTGCAACCCGCGTGCAGCGGACTTATTTATCTTTGGTTGCCGAATATATATTTTGCTAGTTGTTTCGTGTTGAGTTTGTCTAAAGAAAGAATAATGTCTGAGCGTTGCGGCAGAGCTATTTTTGTTTGTTTGTCGAAGATGTAGTTTCGCAGTTGTGTAGCTAGTAATTCTTGTAAAAAGTAAACTTTCATTGATCCATAAATAGCCTCTAAACTATGTAAACTTCTACATATTTAATTGTAGGGTAGTTTTAAAATTTAATAGATAGGTTAAGGGTGTGTTTCGAAAATATTGTTTTTTCAAATGTATATAAAGCGTCGAAATGTTTTGCAAGCACCCCCTTTGCGTGAACTAAATAGATGGTGGAAGAAGCGGCCTCCACAGAACCACCTGCTCTTCATCAAAATATTCAACCTCTTTGCTACTACTATCATCTAAACTATTGATCAAGTTAGCGTTGTTTCCTGCAGAAACCACTTGCCCAACTTTACTCCTCTTATCCTTGGTTTTTTTAGTCCTTTCGGCAATCCCTTTCCTAGACCCTTCGCATCTGGTTCTACCTTACAGCCTTAGCAACGTCAGCTTTTATAGAGTCCTGGCTTCGCAAATGCTGCACCCAAGTTGCACCAAGAATACAAAATCATAACCAAGAATTTTAAGAGTACATATGGCAAGAGAAAACCATAATATTTATATGAAGAACAATCACAAAAAGCTAACAGCGAACAACAACAATCATAGCAAACAGGGCATAAAAAATCATACCTAAACTACTAACTAACTATATCTGAATATATACAACACTTGACATTCCACATAAATATTTATAACAACCATCCATATCAATATTAGCATCTAACCTGGATATTTTTAGACCCTGGATATTTTCAGGCCCATAATGCTCAGACCCAACTCTCCCTTTACGAATATCTGCAACTGAACTCGCATTCGCATCTAACCCGGATACCATCATCTCCCATTCGCAGTAAGTTTAGTACACCAAAAAACCCTAAAATTCAAAACTGATAAAATTGAACACAATTAAACCACCTTCAAATTCCAACTTAATTAACCCCAATTTCAGCACCCATATTTCAATTTAACCAACAAAAAAAACCAAAAACCAATATACGAAATTAAAACTATTTAAAATTAATGAGTGAGATTGAGAATACCTTTTACATCAGTTTTCCCCAGATCGTGTTCTCAAAAAATCACATGCAAAAACGCTTCTGATTTGAATCTCGTTTGGTTTGTGTGTATGTGTGTGTTTAAGGTCTGCTTGCACCGTTTGGAAGTATTAGTTTAATATTATAGTTACAGTTCATTATGAATAAAAAATATTAAATTGTGTTACATAGCAAGTTGTGTTATAAACACAATCATAAATGTTAGTTTTTTAATTTTGATATATAGCTAAGGCATACCAGCCCATGATATAAATAAAATTTTGTTCAAAATAATTTTCTTATAAGATTTTAAATGACCCCAACATAATAATGTTTTCGCTGCATCTTGAGCACAAGATAAATCTTAGTGTGGTTATCAATACACAAGAATAATAAAAGGAAACCCACTAAGAAGATGTCATCATACCGTGAAGCTTTTTTTTTCAATAACTCCAATATCAATATGTTTTTTTATATCATCTTGAGATGAAAAAGATAAATAGTTGTGTCTTAATGATACTCCATGTTGTGTGAGAAACTTCCCAACTAAATGGTTGGTTTGCGATTCAAGTCCCTGCTAATACAATGTGAAAAGGTTTGTAATAAAACTTTGCGAGATAGTTAAAAATTGTCGTTCTAAAAAAAAGATAAATAGTGTGATTAGCAATGCACGCGATTAGTATAAGTAAAACCTGATCGTAGATAATCTCATACCATGATATTTCAAGCTATAGTCGATTTGAACGATTTGTCTTATTACATTGAATCCTTTTCTAGTCCGGAAAAAGTTCGAGAATCTGAAAAGAGAATTGAAAAGGGGTCATTCACACCTATTAACAGAAGAGCTCCATTTCAAAATCGAGTCTTCCTATTAGCCAATAAAAATGAATTGAATTGGTTAAGATCTCTTAATTATTCGTTTAAATCAAAAGTCTGCTTAAAAGTACGCATGGGTCAAAATTGTAAAAAAAAGTTTAGAATTTGGGCTAACCTATTAATAAATTTGATTTTGTAACTTGATAGGAAAAAAAACTATAACAATTTGGGTGTAAATTGACAATAAACAAACTTTTAGAAAAAGGGTAATTAGTTAAATTTAAATGGTTTAATTAAAAATAAAAGGAAAATTTTTATATAATAAGAGAATTACATCATTTCAGAGTTTTTTTATAAGATTCGATATTATAAAAAAAAGCTTGGTCTAATCAGAACGCTTGATTTTGACACGTAGACATAATCGTGCGATCTGATTAGTTAAATAAAAGTAAAAATTGAATCTAATTTAATCAAAATTGAAAAAAAACCATGTAGAATGAAAAAACACTTTACATTTCAGTATAAGGTAGAAAACAGTGAGTTGGTTGCCATGTTTTAGGCTGATGAAGTTGCCAAATGCAACTACAAGGAGTTTGGAGATATAGTATCTTTTGATGCAACCTTCAACAGCAACAAGTAAGTGAATCACTGTGATTCTTTATAATTATTCTTAGTTTAGGAATCTCGTGTGATTCAAGTAGAATCTCATGTGATTCCACTTGAGTCAAATGTGAGTCCATTTGAATCACATGTGATTCAATGAAAAACACATGTGATTCTTCTATACTCATAAAGTACTAACAAAATGATTTTTATATATGTACAACATGAAGTTTGTACCATTAATTGGCGTCGATAATCATGGAAAGTGTGTCACACTTGGTTCAGGAATGCTTTTACATGAAGATACAAAATGTATTTCCCGAAACCGTATCCTTACAATATAAAAAAGTATTATAATTATAAATCTTTTATATAATAAAAGAATTACATTATTTTAGAGTTTTTATATGAGATTAAATGCTATGAGAAAAAAATTGAATTAATCAGAAAGCTTAATTTTGCCACGTAGACAAAATCGTGCGATCTGATTGATTTAAAAAAATCAAAATTAAATCTAATTTGGTCAAAATTAAAATTTTTGGTGGAAGTTTTTGGTGGAGAGAAAAAACACATAAAAATATGTGTATCAAATTTGTGAAAACAAAAACTTACAAAAAAGAGAAAGTAAGTAATAAAACTTTAGTGGTTGAATTTTTAAATAAATTATATGTAGTTAAGTGTAAATTTATAATTTTTCATGTTTTTTAATAAGTTTAAAAAATTAACAAATAACCCCCTAGACTTTGTATTCATAAACTTTATATTTTCGAAAAACAACATATATGCTGTTTTAAAAATATAACATATATATACACAAGATTATTTATATCAAAATGAAAGTACGAAAACACATATTTTTTCAATATTGTTATGTGTTACTAAACACACATAATGTAAAGAACATGATAACTAAAATTCCAGTTAAACAAAGTCAAATCTTTTATGCAACAAAATTTATACAAATATAAATCGATATTAACACATAATGAAAAAATTATGTAAAACTCATGTGTGCATGGGTATTGTAATTATTTAAGTATTAAAAAGTTAATATAATTTTATAAAAAAATAAACGTTACAAAATCATAAATTTATGAATTATGACAATATTTAAATTCAAAACAAAATTATACAAATATTATTACCCGTTATACTATCTGCTCTAATTGTGTGTGCGCATGGGTTGATGTAATTGGTTTGTTGATTAAAAATTAAGATATAACTATCCGAATAAAAATATTGAGAGTAAAAAGAGTCTGAAATTCGAATTATA
>BQNB010164808.1:0-14295 GCA_026074375.1 Tanacetum coccineum
TACTCTTTATTTAGTTTACTTGCAGTATATAATTACTTCATATATCATACAAGCATCAATATCATTAAATTCACATAAACTTAAACTAATTTTTTAAAGCTAATTTTAAATGGCAAAACTATTCAACCTCTCATTCTAGTTTTCCATAGCGTAATTCCCCGAACCGTTCCACTTAAACCACAAATTTAAGCAACCAACAACTCCTCGACTATGGACTACAGACTGCACGGTAGGCTAAGGTAAATTGGTGTAACAAAACATAAGTTTGGGTTATGAAATGAAAGAAAGGCTCAGACGGGTGTTTCTATAGGACTTGCACTAAAAATGAGTGCATTTATGGGTTTTTCACAGGAGATCAACAAGTCAGTGTGACAAGTCGATAAACGCACACAATATTACACATATGGGCTGATTTAGGTGACAATCCTAAAATTTTGCCTTCTTGAACTATCTAAACCAATTCCATTAAGTAAACATAATACAATACTCGTCCATGGTCTTGCAATGATGTACATGCCAAGTTCTAAACTCGATAATACTACCGGCACACTCAATTTTGGTGGGTAATGTAATATGAGAAAATGGAATATAAGGCTAAAACTCACTAGTAAATTAATAGGGTAGTTGTGGTCGGCATAGATCTATTCTTGTTTTGGTAAAGAAAAACATGTCAAAAATTTTAAAAATGCCATTATTTTTCCAAAACAAACTCAAAAATCAAAGGCAAATATTAGTCAAGTGGTAATTCTACTCCCATCCCCCACTTGTGTACCTAGTTACCTCAACCTTTTTTATTATAATTGGTGAGGGCTCCTTATAAGTCATGTCGAGTAGTTTACACCTTCTTTCCTTATAAGCCTCGTCCTAGATATTGACAAAGCCATCGTGTAACTGTAGCTCCAAGTAATCTACTATACAATCTAAGTCATCATCATCAATCGTGCATGTAAACCATTCATCATTCAAATGATCTTCTACTATATCAAGAATTAATTCACTCCTTTCATCTCTAAAATTTCCTAGATCTTCACCAGTGTACCCTTGATGATAAGTGTTTTCTTGCTGAGTAAATCTCATGCCAGGCTCATTATCAATGGAATTTCCATCATTCTCATGATCCGAGTCATTGTTAAGTTCTTTTCTCTAATAATCTTTCAAGATTCTTTCCTCGGTCATTTTGCCTACCTTATCATGGCTTATTCTTACCTAATCCTTGAAACTCATTCCTTCTCACGCGACATCAAGCCTATTATCATCATTCATACATATCCAATAGCATTTATTTTCCTTATTATCTGGTACGTCTCCTTCGTTACATTGGTCGTCATAAGGGTCACAAGATGCCCAAAACTCATGTCCGATGACATCAAATAACATCACTTTTATAGCATCATTTATCCCATGTTTCTTACCCATTTTGTATGAATTATTGCAAGAATTGGTACTTAATTGCTTAAAGTTGTTATTTGAAGTAATTATGGAGTAATTGTTGAAGTTATGCTAAAAGGCACGCATTTTGGAGCTTAAATGAATAAATCTCAAGATATTGTTCTGACAACCTATACACCATACCCATCAAGGAAGATACATCGTATCTGTACCCGCACTTCACTAAAAACCACAATAAATTAAAGAGCAATACGCCGTATCCAGAAGACTCTATACGCCGTATTGAAAATTATTTAAAGATTCTGGAAGATATTGAACGTGGTCCCTACTTCAAGAAACCCCCAATACGCCTTATTGACCTCAACCAATATGTCATATCAATGATTTTCCAGACACTATAAATACAAATCCCTAAACACGAGTTTAGGGTGTGCTTGTATATATTTTCGATACACTAACCACAAAAGTCAATTTTCAGAAGGCAAGAAGAGTAAAGAATGTCAAGCAACGTGCTTAATTCCATAGGAAACACCTTGTAATCATCTATGCTCTAATAATCGCTTGATTTTTTGTATTATTCGTTTAACTCGGTTAGTTACCTTGGTTGATTTGATTATTATTCTTATATTCATTACAATGGTTATGGGCTAATACCTTTAGGTATTAACTATGTTTATGAAGATTTTAATGTTTGGTTTGTTTATCTCGATTGCTTAATTTATCATTGATTGTTGATTATGTTTATCAATTTATACTCTTTTATATGTTTAAGTATGCGACCTATCATTTAACTGGATCTAGGAATGCAAAATATTAAGCTAGCTAGATGCCCGGGATAGCTCTCATATCGTAATTATATATCTAGAATCATAGGAATCATAAATAATGACTATCTTGGTCATTAGTTTAGTGGAACAAGTTGGAATAGCAGGTGATCCTGAGAATCACATCAAATGACGTTCTGATTCCCTTGGTAAGACTTGGACTGCTAGGACTATAGTATATAAGAAGCCGTTAAGCAGTAAGTTAGTAAAGTCCTGTTGAGCTTAGGGTCTAATAAGATCACCATTATTAATCTCCTAAGATTATTATAAATCATCAATATGCTTTCCTTTTTGTGGATGCAATTAATTATGACAGAATTAGTGTGTCTAGGTTTTAGAGGAAGAATAGAAGAAGTACGCCTAAATCTTGTATGATATACCCCTGAGAAAAAGTATATAATAGCATATAGATAATACAAACCTGCGTTTTAATTGGGTTAATCATGGTTTAATACAGTTTCCTTTAAATTGGCTTGACCGCTCTGCTATCTTCTTATTAGCTGCTTGCGTTATGTTATGTGTCTATAATTAGGTGTAACAGTCTACACCAAAGACCCCGTGCGAGTTTCTCAGGTGAAAAACCTCCCTTTCACGATTCCTAGAATTAGGTTTAGCATAGGTTCTCTTGCCCAGAGCCATAGATTAAGATGATTAAAAACTAACATAGATAAACTAAAATATGGGTAATACTTAGGAATTACGCTCTTGCTTTAGTTTCGGACACCTCTACTTACCAACGAAACTACAAGATCGTGTACACTGCATGTTAGTGGTAGTTTTTAGGGTTATGTGTCAAAATATGATGTTAAAACTTGATAATAAATAATACCACGCACAATGACACATCAAGTTTTTAGCGCCGTTGATGAGGCGTGAAATTGTTAATTTTTAGTGTCTCTATTAGGATTTTAGTTTAGATTTAGCGTTTAATTTAGAGTATTTTTAGTGTTTTATTGTTTCTGTATGTTTGCTTGTTTGTTTTCTTGTTTTTGTTTATGTTTTGTGTTAGGTTGAAAGGGATGAAAGCAAATCTCACTTGGAAGACTACATCGAGCTTGAAGCTGAAAAAAAGCTTGTAGGTGTGGTCAGACGTTTTAATGGGGAAGCTGCTACATACGGTAAGTTCATGTATCATGAAGATATTGATACTTCAAAGAATTGGAAAACAGATTTTGGCCCGCTATCATCTTCAAGTGATGCGGTGATGTACTGACCACAAGATCTCATCCAAACCCTTGATTAAGTCCTCTTGACAAAAATCAATTAACTTTAGTAGAATATTATTGGCCAAACCGACGATGAGTTTACATTGACATTTATGACATGAAACAATTTTCTTATAAAGTAAATTTATGTGGAAAGATTAGAGAACGGATTCGAAGATGTATTTATGTAGTCAGTTTATACTTCTAATGATGTTGTTGTTGAACAATTTGGATAATGGTATTGGTAATAATTGATACCCAATCCCATGGTTCGATGACAGGATCTAAAAACGACTCTTGGACAATACATCAGCGAACCTTCCAATATGGGAGATTTTTTGATACTGTATCGAGGTCGTGATTTGTTCGAAAGAAGGGCTGCCATAAATTTTTTGCCATTAAGAAGTTATATGTGCGTTGGGCTTTCCTTCGATTCAAGTGGTGTTATAAGGATGGTGTTTGCACAAGAAAAAGTGCGGAGGCCAGGTATGTTTTTTTTTACTTTGATAATTAAGAAATGGTTCCTAAGCTGTATACTGCCATATTGACTTAATCCCTTCCGCGCGTATTAATTGTTTAAAACTAGAGTTGACCAAGTTCATCACTTTCATCCAATACTACGTATTAAATAGAAAAAAAAATAAAAACTCCAATACGACGTATCGAGTGTTAGGTATAAAAGCCTAACTGATACGCCAGATCAGTTCTTCAGACGCCTCTTTTTCACCTTCCAAACTCAAAAAGTTAACCGCAGTGTTAGTGAAACTTAGGAGATCATTTCTCGTTAATCTTTGGCACTTCTCATTCAAATCGTTAAGTTAATTTTTTTTACACCATTCTTTTTCCCTTTCTTCTTATCTTTTCTATTGAATTAGGGGTTAGGGGTAGGGGTTTGATTAATTCGTTAAACTGGAATGTGTCGCCTTTGCCTTAATGTTTCCCTTTTAGATATTAAGATTGAAGGGTTTGAGTGTTTTGAGTTATTGAACAATTGGTCAAACGGTTAGATTAGGGAAACCCATTTAAATTTTTAACTGTCGATTCAATAAGGCGTATGTAGTTAAAAAGATATTGCCTATTGGACAATTTTTACTTAAATTTTGAAAATCAATACGACGTATTCAATAGTGGAATACGGCGTACTGAACTTTTTGAACCCTTAATTCTTTTTAGACCAACATCCGGCACTCGCGCGCTCTTAATTGTTTATACTCCGTATTGACCTCCACCCGTTTGCCTCGCAACTCTGTATCAATTATCGTCGTATTGGATTTTTCGTATATGCGTATCGGGACCCTTATATCTTAATACTCCGTATATTGAGTATTCTTATTGATCCGGGTGGTATTATTACATCCTCGATACGGTGTATTTGATATTTTAATACGCCGTATTAGATCCCCTATCAGAAAGTAAAAAAAAATTAACCATTGCACTAACTTCGTTTGAGATTAGCAGATATGGCACCACTACTACCCAGAGCTTAAAGACGCCAGTGGCTCAGATATAAGGTCGAGGGATACACTAAGAAGATCATCCAAGATTTCAAGGAGAGGATGGGTACGATTTTTGGGAGACAGGTTAACCGGGTGCATGTTTTAGACTTTGAGGGGTTGAAAGAGGATATGAGGCAGGGATTGACCGATTGATTGAGGATGGTTGACACTGGGGATGAGCGACAGGTCTTGTTCACTAGACATGCTTGGAGGAGGTTGTTTGAGATTCAGGGGTCGTTGGTTCGTGAGTTTATGCTAAAGTTTTTTAGCACGTGCAGGATTAGTGGCACGGTGCTAGAGATAGATGCTGCTGCTGATACTCACTATTTTTAGTTAGGTAGGGCTAGATGTAGTATGATTTGGAGGCAGTTTATTTGGGCCTTGAGACTACATACCGATGAGGAGATGGCAGGAGATGGATTTGATGGGTATTGGGCTGATAGTTTAAGGGGGATAGCCACTAAGGCTGATCTAAGCGGTTACTGGTCCAGGATTGATTTCGATGGCGATTTCTTAGAGATGGTTCCCTCCTATACATCTATCAGAGACCCATTGAGTAGGCTTTGTCACAGATTGATTGCGTTGAGTATATCGGGTAGAGGGCAGGCACCTGAGAAGGTGACTGCTACTGATTTATTTTACCTGAAGAGCATGGATAAGGGGACATCAGTTAATGTCCTTTACTTGTTAGCCCAGTATCTGATTAAGCATACTGAGGGGAGGAAGCATGGGGCTAGGATGTATGATGGGCATTTTGTGAGGCGCCTTGCTGAGCACTTCGGGTTGGTTATCAAGGAGGGCCTTCATGGATTGACTGTGGTGGTTGAAGAACTCAGGGTGATTGACATGGATGAGCTGGTGAGGTTGCAGATATGTGAGAGGCTAGGAGACACCTGGTCTTGGGTAGCGCCAGGACCAGAGAGACAGTAGGTTGCTGCGGTTCGAGCCCCCGAGGTTGTTGAGGGTTCCCTTGTTGTTGAGGAGGGTGCTCCGGCTGTTCCAGCACCCGTGCCACCACCACTGGGACCTCAGGCTACTACTCCCACTAATAGGACCATGCCTAAGAGGATGGTGAGGCTTGAGGAGGAGGTCTATAGATTGCGCGAGAGCTTAGGAGATCAGCGTGTAATGTTGGATGCGATGAGCAGGAACTTTTATAGGTTAACTACATGAACAGTTGGTCGTCTGTCACGGCTGCTAGATGCGAGTGGTATGACCTATACGAGCTATGGTGTTTATCAGATACCATACTAGAGACGCACCAGGCGAAGGATTGATGGGGCCAACACGTCATCACCTCAGCAGCCCGATCCTTGATCTCTCTCTCTCTCTCTCTCTCTCTCACTTTTTGATTTTATCGTCTTATGATAATGTACTTTATTTATATCATCGTGTATCTAAACTTAACAGCTTATTCTTTTGATATGTACATTATGGTATAACATTTTTTCTGGTTCACTTTTGAAAGGAAGCCCAGCAGTAAGTTTAGCAACTGCTTATTATAATATGTATCTTGCATGATGACTATGGACTTGAGAACTGAAATCGTTATGAAGGTACAAGAGTGATAAATGAGTAAAGAACTAAAGACAAGTCTAACTTAAAGACTTCCCTATAAACAAAAGTTCTTACCGGAAGACAACCCAGAATGTATTTTCTTATTTTTTATCGAGTATGTCTTCCCAAACTCTCGATACGGTGTATCCAATCTCAATGGATACGGCGTATTGATTGTCTGAACGTTATTCGGTCCTTTACTTTTCTGCATTTAAAACATTATTGTCAGATTATCTATACGGCGTATTCATGAATATGATACGACATATTTGGTAATCTGACCCGTACCTTAAATACTTATTACAGGTCTCAATACAACATATCCTAGTTTTGGGATACGGCGTATCGTCTTCATGTACAGTTTTTGTTTTTGTTTTCTAACCGTCGAATACCGAAGATAGAATTGCATTGGTTTTTCCTATATCTTATACAGGACCTTACTGAACGAAAATGACGATTTTGGTGGAGTATTTTTATTCTAGAATTATGTGTGTTGTAGTCATTCTGGCATCCAGACACGCATTTACAACACACAATCTTGCTTATAAACGCAACATGGAGGATCATACAGAGAAAATCCCATGGGAGTTTCTCGTTCTAATTATTTTAATTTCCTGTCTTTAATATTATATTTATACAACGAGGTCATTGTATACTTCAAGTGAGGGGAGGAGAATTAGAACGCTTACTTGTCCTAATTTTCACAATAAAATGCTTAAATTATGCCTAAATTTAAAAAAAATTCAAGCACTTTTGTGAAATTATTAAGTACATAACTCTGCACACATAACCCTTGTTAGATATTGTAAGAATTTAGCCTCATCCGTTTCTAAATGTTTACCCAAATTTCATAAAAATATGAGTGCGCCGGTGATGTTGTAGACTTTAGAACCTGGCTTGGTATATCTATTCGAGACCACAATAATAAGTACTATTTTTTATAGATGGAGTGACATTTTCTAAACTGGTAAATTTCTAGGATTACACCCAAAAATCATATATATGTTGTGATATTAACTAACTACATCGGTTAGTTAACCCTCGTATAAACCCTTTTGTTTACTCTCATTTTTAGAGTAAGATACCCATAGAAAAACCTGCTGAGCCATTTCATTCTTTTCTTACACCAAATATTTGTTTCGTTACACCTTTACACCTTAGCCTACCCTATTAGATTAAGTCCTTAATCGGTTGCTAGTTGCTTTTGTGTGAAGTATTGTATTTCCTATCGGAATGCAAAAATTTCTATCTACGGTTAGGTTGGGAAAATTGCACAATGCAATGGGAATGTGAAAGTAGTGTATATTTTTATGGGTATGGTCGGGAAAGTACTAGCAACACTATACCTTATCTATTTGGACTTAATCTATTTGTTTTGTTCTTTTTATTTAACAACGATTAATTTCCCTTTCCTGATACATAACCTTAGGTCTTACTCGAATGAGGATGCGAGAAATTGCATGTATCTATTCCATCGTTATGGATGTGTATGTGTGATTTTGTCCGCCTTGTTGGTTTATTACTTTTGGTGAAAGATTAGACGATCCATACCCTATATTGTTCTTCATCCTAACCTTTGGTTTTACTCGAGTGGGGGAATTGAATGCAATCATGTATGTCTATTCCATCGTTATGGATGTGTATATATGGTTTGTCGCCCTTGCTGGTTTACGACTATTGGTGAAGATTACTAGTCCTATTCTTTAGCTTATTCGAGTTAAGGATCGAGCAATCACATATGTCTATTCCGTCGTTACGGCCATGTATGTGTGATTTTGTCACCTTTTCTGGAATAATGGTATCGATAGAGACTAGAAAGAACAATCAACCCTTAAACCAAAAAACCCAATTTACCTTTTAAAGACTTGTCACTCCTTAGCTTTAGTGGTGGAGATGTGTATCCTTTCCAAGCCTATGATAAAATACTCGTTACGACCGAGCAATTGAGCGAATTAGTTACATGATACCACATAGATTAGTTGAGAGAATTGAGTGATTTCATCTTCCTATTTCGTGAGATTTTTAGTTGTGTACTAGTAATTGAACAGATAATTACTTAAAGAAAAAATCCTTAAGTACGGTTAGTGTTAGGATTATGAAAAAGACTCGGTCACCCCCGTGTATTGTTTAGTATAGCAAAGCTCGTAGTCAAAAAGTAAGCGTATGACTTTCGGTATTGGGCCAGGTCTTTTACCCAAGTGTTAGGCCCATACCCAAGCCCATAGAGCTCACAAACACATGTATATAAACCCCTTTCTAGCCATGGGAAGGGGTTGGTTGTTCATTTTATGATAATACTTTATCTTGCATTTTCTCTCTCTAGAAATATCACTTTCTCTCTCTAAGATTAAGTAGCCAACCCATCATCTCTTGCTTGTGTTATGATATCCAATATACTACAATTGGTATCAGAGCACATGGGATGATTAGCTAGATTGTGTGTGCGTTTCCTTGGTTAGTTTAGATCAAAAGTTTGGTTTTTGAAGGTTTATGGTCTTATTCTTGACACTCTTTGATTCTCATGTTTGTGATGTTAAAGTTAGTGTTGTTATAGTTGTTATAACCTTCTA
This sequence comes from Tanacetum coccineum, assembly GCA_026074375.1. Classification (NCBI taxonomy): domain Eukaryota; kingdom Viridiplantae; phylum Streptophyta; class Magnoliopsida; order Asterales; family Asteraceae; genus Tanacetum; species Tanacetum coccineum. The sequence goes on from BQNB010164808.1 coordinate 9,042, forward strand.
GGACCAAGTTGTGCAAAAGAAACCAAGTAAAAACGTTCAAAAGGGTGATTTTTAGGTGAAAAAGTTCGTATTTTTTCATTGCGTTTTGACCTTCTAAGACATTCTTGGTTTCGTTTTGGTGAAGAAAGTACATTGCGTTTTGTCGTTTTGTATAGTACTATTGTACTGCATTTTGTCTAATTAGAGGTTGCGTTTTGACCATTGCGTTTTGACCTAGAGGTTGCGTTTTGGTCATTGCGTTTTGACTGCAGGTTGCGTTTTGAAGACTTTCGTTGCGTTTTGACTAGGGGAAACTCTGCCCAATTTTTTAATTGGTTGCGTTTTGATCAAGTCTCAAGATTTCATTGCGTTTTGATCAAGTCTCAAGAGTTCATTGCGTTTTGATCAAATCTCAAGATTCTTCATTGCGTTTTGACAATTCTTCACTGCGTTTTGACAAAACTTCATTGCGTTTTGATCAAATCTCAATATTCTTCATTGCCTTTTGACAAAACTCCACTGCCTTTTGACAAAACTTCACTGCTTTTTGCCTAAGTTTCATTATCAACATTAAGTTAACATTAATTCAACCAAACCAAATCACAATCAAACAACATATCACCTAATCCAACAAACAATCATCACTTTTAACATACAATCACTAATCATTGATCGATCAACTTAATCATATCACAAGTAATCACTATGGCTAATCTTTCAGAGGACATCCAATGTGCCGGTTCCGATACCCGACCACCTATGCTTGATAAGGCTGACTTTGCGTCATGGCAACAACGTATTCGATTATACTGTCGGGGTAAGGATAATGGGGTAAACATTTTAAAGTCAATTGATGAAGGACCATTTCAGATGGGGACCACGCGAGTAATTGTTGCTGAAGGAACTGAAGGTTCACTCAATCTGGGTCCTGAACGACCTCGAGTTTATTCGGATCTGTCACAGGATGAGAAGGATAGGTACAATGCAGACATTCGGGCAACAAACATCATACTTCAAGGTTTACCAAAAGATATCTATTCACTTATTAATCATTACACTGATGCAAAGGACATATGGGACAATGTGAAGATGCTTTTGGAAGGATCGGAATTAACAAAGGAAGACCGTGAATCACAACTGTATGATGACTTTGAACACTTTCGTCAGAACAAAGGCGAAACCATTCACGACTACTATGTCCGGTTTGCCAAGCTCATTAATGACATGCGGAACATCAAGATGACAATGTCAAAAATACAGTTAAACTCAAAGTTTGTGAATAACATGCTGCCTGAATGGGGTAGATTTGTTACAGCTGTGAAACTTAACAAAGGCTTGAAGGATTCAAACTTTGATCAACTATATGCTTACTTGAAGCAACACGAGGCACATGCCAACGAGAATAAGATGATGTTGGAACGTCTTACACAACAAACAGTTGATCCTCTTGCCTTGATGTCAAATGTTTCACCTCAACATTATCATTCTCAGTCATCAACAAATCCACCGACCACATATCATCAACCACATTCTGCTGACACCTCACAATCTGATTTGGGACTTTCTCCAACTGACAACCTAATCGAGAACCGATAAGTGTTAAAATGTATATATAAAATACCCAGGATTTCGCCAATAAAAGCCAAAAATATGCCAAAAGATGGAAATATGTGTGCTTTTGTGTCATAATGTGCAGGAAAGGATATCAAAGTCAAAAAGAGCAAAAACGAGCAAAAACCAACAAGAAATGAGGAGACAAGTACAAGAGAGAGATATGAGAAAAGTTATCAAAGCCGGATCAGCCCGACAATAAGAGAAGAAAGTCAATGAAGACCCAATTGAAGTCAAAGGATCAATAATGACAAGTTTTCAAAAGTTCAAGGGCTCATTTGGATGTTTTGAAAGTCCAAGGACCAAAGATGTCAAAGTTAGAAAGTTGGTTTATTAAGAGGAAAAAGGAGATAGCAAGTACAAGGGCCAGTTTTGCAATTTATCAAAGATATTAAAGAAGGGAAACAAGGCTGCCAAAGTTTGAATAAACTACAAGGGCCATATGTGTTAATTCTCAAATTCATTTTTACACTACACGGATTGAAAAGAAACGCAAGGACTATTTGTGCAATATCTCCAAAGTTTCAAAACAAGACACGCGGTTTAATTCCTCCTAACCGTTTTCTAACAGCTTTTCCCGCCCAAAACCCGAAACAAACCCAACTTCCCTAAATTACCTTTCCCGTTTCTCCCTACAACTCTACCTCGTATTTTCCCAATTCCACATCATTTTGTGCACGTGGCAACTTCTAATTGGTGCGAACACATCACCAATTAAATCAAACGGTTAAGATTCAAACTAAAGAGATCCAACGGCTATAAAGGATTGAAGCTCTCATCCTCTCTTCACTCTCAACTATAAATAGGAGCTCTTAATTCGATTTTGCAATTAAGCTTTTAAATTTTTAAAGTCAATTGTACTTCCTGTTTTTAATCTTGTACTATCCTTTCTAAAGCAAGAGAAATAGTTGATAGTGAAGTTTTTGTTTTTCAAGTTTTTCATGAAAATAAGCTTTTTCCTTTTCTCTAGCCAATAAGCTTGTAATAAGCTCATTTTAGCTTATTGAGTTTTCTCTAGTTCTCTAGTTGTTCAATTGTTATAAAAAGTCTTCTAAATACTGTTTTTGTCTATTAGTGTTCAATATTATTCATTTGAGTTCAATTTAATTCAAGATTGGAAGCAATGAGGAGAATAAGCTCAATTTAGCTTATTGAGCTTAAGTACTTGGTCTAGAGGCTAGGAGCCATTAGGAAATTGAGATTTAAGGCCATTCACTCAGAAAGAGTGGCCTAATGTCTGAGACTACATAAAATTCAGGTTTTCATTTCACTATAATAGTCACCTCAGCATTGAAGCTTATTGAAGTAGCTTAATTGTGTTTACTTTTGAGCTTAAATAAAAAAAAAAAAAAAAAAAAAATAAAAAAAAAAAAAAAAAAAAAAAAAATACCCCCCACCCACCCCCCCCCCCCCCACTCTCCCCCCCCACCCCCCCCCCCCCTCCCCCCCCCCCCTGGGGAGGGGGGGGGGCGGGGGGGGGGGTGGGGGGGGAGAGGGGGTGGGGGGGGCGGGCTGCCCTAACATATTTTGTCTAAGATCGCTTAGATACTCAAATGATTTAGAGATGTGTAGTTAGAATCCATTAAAGTTCATTATTTTCAATTTTGTCATAAGAATAGGATAAGCTAGTTGAGTAACTTAGCTTTAATTCATATAATAAGCGCAATAGCTTTTTAGTGCTTAAGATACTGTACGCTAAACACATCATCGTCGCTCCCTCCTCTTCACTCTCTCTGATGCTCCTCTCCTTGCAAACTCACATTGTCATACTGGCGTCCTGGCACTTATCCCTCCTCTTCTCTCTCTCTAGCTAATCGTCTCTCATCCTACCGACATACCCTCATTTACGTCTCGACTCTCTCTCGCTGCTTCTCTTCTCTTCAATTATGCTTAGTTAAAGTTAGAGTAGATATTAGGTTTTGACAGTTTTAGCTTTAAAATATATTTTAGATAAAAAAATAGTTTGGACAGTTTGAGTAAACTAGTGTTTGGGTTAAGGCATTTTTGACCTCTAAAGTCAACATAATTCTGTCAAAACTCTTTACATAGTTTAGAATTTCAGAATTATCAAGTTTTAAAAAGGTTTTGCAAGATAGTTTGTATTGTTTCAAGATTTGAAGCTTAAAAAGTCTTACTAGCACCAGGGCAGTTTTAAGTACAAAATAAGTTATTCTAAGCGTTAAGAGTTTTAACCAGTCATTTAGAGTTCAAACCTATTAGTGTAAACCTTAAATACTTGTAGTGATTTCTGAATTAAGAGTTTTTTTCACTTTAAAAATTAGGTCTGCAAATATGAGTTTTTGTCAAGTATAATCAGTAACAAAAAGCAGTTAATAAATAGTTTAATACTGTGTTTGCTTATCATTTTAAAGTTTCTTTCTAGCAATTTGCAAGTAGGAGTTAGAATTTGTTTTAAGCACCTAGTAGTAATTCCATTAGCTTAGTATAAATACATCTTTTATTTAAGTTTCAGTTTTAAGCTTTTAGTCTAGCTTAAATGTTCTTGCAAAAGAGGTATTAGCAACAGCTTAGGATACTAGCATATTTCCTTTAGATTTTTCATTTCTAGTTGTTATTTTAAGATTTCTTTTATCTAGGTTTGTTCAATAACCATAGGATAGCTTATTTCCAAAAATTTAGTTTCTAGGAATTAGTAATAAGCTAATTAGCTTATTAAGTAAAGCTTAAAAACAGTTTTAAGCCTGAATCTTCACTTTTTGATAGCAAATTTCTTTTTAATCTTGTTAACTTTCAGCTTATTTCTTTTTAGAAATACTAAGTACACATCACAAGCTTCTTATAGTTTCTTTTGGGTTTAATTTTCATTTAGAAATAAGCTAGATATAAGCCAAAGTTTAAAAAGTTAGGAAAACCTTAGTTTCTGTTGTTCAGTTTTAAAAGCTAATTTTCTAGCTTATCTAGTGGATAAAAGTTCAAAGTGCTTTTATTAAAGTTGTAGAGTATAAGCTCAGGTTTAACTTTGTAGTTTTAAGTTTTTGCTTATTCTCATTTTTTAAATAAGCCAAAAATAAGCTAAATCGTAGGGTCTAATTTGTACTTTCTTAATAGTCTAAGGTTGACTGTTTTAACTATAGTGTAAATTCTAGTTAATTACCCCGCCTACCCTTCACTTTCATTCTTTGCACTTTCTACCCTGTCTTTTAGGATTAAATAAAATAGTTTTAATATTTTCAAAATTAGTTTTAATAAAATTAGGGTTAGGTTTTAATAAGTAAAATTAGAGTTCAATTGCTTTATAAAAATTGGGCATTTTTGTATCATTTTATTTCCGCACCTTTTTAGTAGTTAAAAACCATTTTTCTTTATTTTTCCAGTTAAATTTGTATTTTCTAGGATTTAAAATAGGTTTTAAGTAATTTCTTTTTCTTAAGAAATTCATATAAAATAGAAAAATAGTTGAAAATTTTTAATTCTTTTTGTAATAATTTTCTTTTTCACTCTAGTATTTTTGAAAAATAAAAATAGAATTTTAGTGTTAATCTTTAGAAAAAGTTTATTTTTGTTAATTCATTTTTCTTTAAAAATTCATAAAAAAATTAAAAAATAGTTAAAAAATTCTAATTATTTTTCCTAAAATTTTCTTTTTAAATTTGTAATTTTTAGGTATAAAATTTGTTAAAAGTAGTGCCTTAGATTTTAAATT